>JANFPS010000056.1:0-64819 GCA_024703675.1 Drosophila nebulosa
TAAATGAAAAATTGTTTTTTTTTTAAAAAAAAGTTTCCAATATTTGGGAAAGTAAAAAACACGGAAAAATTTGGGGAAAAATGAAATTTTTACAAATTTTACGATTTTTTCGAAAAGTGGGTTTTAAAAAAAAAGGTTTTTTAGGTTTTGGGAAAGACAAAAAGAAGTAAATGGGTGCTACTAACTGAAACAAATTTCCCTTTTTTTAATCGTCCCAAAAAATTGGCAGGGTTTGAAAAGTTGAGAATACTCAATTTTAAAAAAATTCCGATTTTTTTGACAACTGGGTTCAAAAAAGAAATTTTCTAGGTTTTTAATTTTTACAAAAAATAAAATAAATGGATGGCCCTACTAAATGAAAAAAATTGCTTTTTTAAAACGGGCCCAATATTGGCAAAGTTTTGAGCACGGAAAAAATTGGGAAAAACGAATTTTTAAAAAATTCACGATTTTCTCGAAAAAAAATGGGTTCAAAAAAGAGTTTTTCCGGGTTTTTAAAAGACAAAATAAGTAAACTTTGAAAGCGCCCACTTTAATGAAAAATTGCTTTTTTTTAAAACGTCCCAATAAATTTGGCCAAAAATTAGAGCACGGAAAAGTTGAGAATAAAATGAAATTTTTTAAAAAATTCACGATTTTCCCCGAAAAGTGGGTTTCAAAATGGGGTTTTCTGGGGTTTTTTAAAAGGCAAAAGTAAGTAAAAATGGAGAGCCCACTAATGGGGGGGACATGGCTTTTTTAAATTCCCCCCCCCAATTTTTGGTAAAATTAGGGGCACGGAAAAAAGGGGAGAAAACTGATGTTTTTCAAATTTACGATTTTCTCGAAAAAATGGATTCCAAAAAGAGTTTTTTAGGTTTGAAAGACAAAATTTAAATAAACGGGGTGGGGGCCACAACGGAAACATTGCTTTTTTTAAATTTGTCCCAAATTGGGGAAAAATTAGAGCACGGAAAAGTTGAGAAAACTGGGAAATTTTTTTAAAAAATTCATGATTTTTTCGAAAAGTGGGTTCCAAAAAAAGAGTTTTCTAGGTTTTAAGAAAAACATGTAAATAAAAATGGGGTGCGCTTTCTAACGGGAAAAATTGCTTTTTTTAAACGTCCCAATTTGGGGGAAATTAGAAACACGGAAAAAATTGAGAAAATGAATTTTTTTAAAATTTACGATTTTCCCCCCGAAAAAAGTGGAATTTTAAAATGAGTTTTCTAGGTTTGAATGACAAATGTAATAAAATGGGTGAGCTACTAACCCCGAAACATTTCTTTTTTTAAATGCCCAAATTGAATAAATTAAGGGACGGAAGAGGTGGGAATTTCTGAAATTTTTACAAAATTTACGATTTTCCCCCAAAAGTGGGATCAAAATAGTTTTCTAGGTTTTAATACAAAAAAGTAAGTAAACTGGTCGCTACTAAATGAAAAAAATTGCTTTTTTTTAATTTGTCCCCCCATTGGGGAAAGTTAGGGGCACGGAAAAGTTGGGGAAAAAATGAATTTTTCCAAATTTTGATTTTTTCGGAAAAAAATGGGTTTAACATTAGGGTTTTTTAGGTTTTGAAGACAAAATGTAAATTTCTGGATGGGGCTCTTTAAATGAAACATTGTTTTTTTAAATCGGGCCCCCAAAAATTGGCGAAGTTAGAGCACGGAAAAAATTGAGAAAAACCCGAATCTTTTCAAATTCCCCGATTTTCTCGAAAAATGGGTTCAAAAAGAGTTTTCTGGGCTTAAAATTTACAAAAAATAAGTAAAAAAAGAGCGCTACTAAATTTTAAAAAATTGCTTTTTTTTTAAAACGGTCCCAAAATTTTTGGCAAAAAATTTTTTTAAACCCCGGAAAAAATTTAAAAAATACTGAATTTTTAAAAAATTCCCCCCATTTTCTCGAAAAATGGGGGTTTAAAAAAGGTTTTTGGGTTTTTAAAAGAAAAAAAAAAAAAAAAAAAATGTAAGTAAACTGGGGGGGCTCTAAATGAAAAAAAATGGCTTTTTTTAAATCGTCCCATATTTGGGTAAGTTAGAGCCCCGTAAAAATTGGGGGAAAATTTAATTTTTAAAAAATTTACGAAATTTTTTCGGGAAAAGGGGGGCTCCAAAAAAAGGGGTTTTTTAGGTTTCAATGGGCCCAAAAGGGAAGTTTAAATGGAAAAGGGCTACTAAAAAAATTTAATTTCTTTTTTTTAAAACGTCCCAAAATTGGCAAAGTTAGGGGCACGGAAAAAATTTGGGGAAAAATGAATTTTTTAAAAATTTACGATTTTCTCGAAAAAGGGGGGTTAAAAAAAAGTTTTTTAGGTTTGAATGACACATGTAAAGTAAACTGGATGCGCTACCAAATGAAAAAATTGCTTTTTTTAAAACGTCCCAATATTGGCGAAGTTAGAGCACGGGAAAAAATTTTAGAAAATGAATCTTTTCAAATTTTACGATTTTTCTCGAAAAGGGGTTCAAAATGAGTTTTCTGGCTTTAAAAGACAAAAGTAATAAACTCGATGCGCTACTAACTGAAACATTGCTTTTTTAAAAACGTCCCAATATTGGTAGTTAGGCACGGAAAAGTTAAGAATACTAAAATTTTTACAAATACGAATTTCTCGAAAAGGGGTTCAAAATGATTTTTGGTTTTAATGACAATGTAAGTAAAGGATGAGCTACTAAAGGGACATGGTTTTTTAAACGTCCCCCAAATTGGCTAAGTTAGAGCACGGAAGAGGTGAGAATACTGAATTCTTACAAATTTACGTTTTTTTCGAAAAAAGGGGTTTAAAAAAGAGTTTTCTAGGTTTGAATGACAAAAATAATAAAAAATGGAGCGCTACTAAAATAAAAAATTGCTTTTTTAATCGTGCCAATATTGGGGAAAGTTAGAGCACGGAAAAATTTTAGAATATGAATTTTTTTCAAATTCCGTTTTCTCGAAAAAATGGGCTCAAAATGAGTTTTTTAGGTTTGAATGACAAATGTAAGTAAAATATGCGCTACTAATTGAAAAAATTGTTTTTTTTTTTAAAACTCCCAAAATTGGCAAAGTAGGACGGAAAAGTTAAGAAAACTGAATTTTTACAAATTCACTTTTTTTGAAAAGTGGGTTAAAATAGTTTTTTAGTTTAAATGAAAAAGTAAGTAAACTGGATACGCTATAACTGAAAAATTGGTTTTTTTTTAAAACGTCCAAAATTGGCAAAGTTAGAGCACGGAAAAGTTGAGAATACTGAATTTTACAAATAATTCACGATTTTTCCTCGAAAGTGGGGTCAAAATGAAGTTTTCTAGGTTGAATGACAAATGTAAGTAAACTGGTTCGCTACTAAATGAAACATGCTTTTTTAAATCGTCCCATAGTGGCAAAGTTAGAGCACGAAAAGTGAGAATACTGAATTTTTTACAAATTCCGATTTTCTTGAAAAGTGGGGTTCAAAATGAGTTTCCAGGTTTGAATGACAAACGAAGTGACTATATGAGCTAATTACTAAACATTGCTTTTTTGTGATCGTCCCAATATTGCAATATTATTCACGGAGAAGCTGAAAATAATCAATTTTTTCAAATTCACTATTTTTTCGAAAATGGGTTCAAAATGAGTTTTTTAGGTTTGCGTGACAATTAAGGTAAACTGGATGAGCTTGCTTAACTGATAATTGCTTTTTGTCATCATCGCAATATCGGCAATGTTAGAGCACGACAAGTTAACATTGTGTCGTGATCGAAAAGTTCGCCGGATGTCAATTTTTACAAATTCACGATTTCTCGAAAAAGTGGTTCAAATGATTTTATGTTACGTTTGAATGACAGAACGAAAGTGGAACTAGATGAGTTAACTTACTAATACATTGCTTTTTGTCATCATCGGAATATTGGCATTTTATAGCAGGAAAAGCTGAGATTACCCCATTTTACAAATTCACGTTTTTTTTATTTTTTCGAAAAGTGGGTTTCAAAATGATTTTTTTAGGTTTGAATGACAAACGAAAGTGAACTAATGAGCTTCTTACTGATACATTGCTTGTTTATTATCGTACCAATTATTGGCAATGTTTAATAGAACGGAAAAGCTGAAAATACTCAATTTTTTACCAAATTCACATTTTTCGAAAATTCGCCAGATTAGTCAATTTTTACATATTCCGAGTTTCTCGAAAGTGTGGGTTCAAAATGAAGCTTTCCTAGGTTTGAATGACAAACGAAGTGAACTAGATGACTTCTACGGATACATTGCTTTTTGTGATCGTCCTAATATTGGCAATGTTTATAGCACGAAAAGCTGAAATCATCATTTTTTACAAATCACGATTTTTTTTTCGAAAAATGGGTTCAAATGAGTTTTTTAGGTTTGAATGACCAAGTAAGGTAAACTAGATGAGCTGCTACTGATAAATTGCTTTTTTGTCATCATCGCAATATTGGCAATGTTACCGCACGGAAAGTTTACATTGTGTCGGGATCGAAGTTCGCCAATTAGTCAATTTTTTACAAATTCAATATTTTGTCGAAAGTGGGTTCCAAATTAGTTTTCGCAGGTTTGAATGACAAAACGAAAGTGAACTAGATAGCTTCTTACTGATACATTGCATTTTGTGAGCTCCAATATTGGCAATGTTATAGCACGGGAAAGCTGAGAAGTACCAATTTTTACACAATTCACGATTTTTTTTCGTAAAATGGGTTCCAAATGAGTTTTTTAGGTTTGAATGACAAGTAAAGGTAACTGGATGAGCTGGCATAACTAATGAAATTTATGATAAACAGTCAATTTATTAGTTACAGCTCATCCAGTTTACCATTTACTTGTCATTCAAACTAAAAACTCATTTGAACCCATTTTAACGAAAAAATCGTGAATTGTAAAATTGGGTTAATCTCAGCTTTTCCCGTGCTATAACTTGCCAATATTGGACTATCACAATGCAATGTATCTAAGAAGCTCATCTAGTTCAGCTTTCGTTGTCATTCAAACTGGAAAACTCATTTGGAACCCACTTTTCGACAAAATCTTGAATTTGTAAAAATTGACTAATCTGGCGAACTTTCGATCCCGACACAATGTAAACCTTTCGTGCTGTAACATTGCCAATATTGCGATGTTACAAAAAGCAATTTATCAGTTAGTCAGTCCATCTATTTTACCTTTACTTGTCTTCAAACCTAAAAAACTCAGTTTTGATCCCATTTTTTCGAAAAAATCGTGAATTTGTAAAAATTGAGTATTTTCAGCTTTTCCGTGGTCTATAACATTGTCAATATTAGGACGATCACAAAAAGCAATGTAATCATAAGAAGCTCAATCTAGTTCACTTTCGTTTGTCATTCAAACCTAGAAGCTCATTTTGAAACCCACTTTTCGAGAAACTCGTGAATATGTAAAAATCTGACTATCTGGCGATTTTCGAAAAATCGTGAATTTTGTAAAAAATTGATATTTTCAGCTTGTTCGTTCTTAACATTGCAATATTGGGACGATTAATAAGAAAAGGCAATGTATCAGTAAGAATCTCTCTATTGCACGTTTCGGTTGTCATTCAAACCTAAAAACTCATTTTGAACCCCACGTTTCGAAAAAATCGTGAATTTGTAAAAATTGGGTAATCTCGAGCTTGTTACCATGGCTATAAAATTGCCAATATTCGGATGATGACAAAACAATTATTAGTAAGTAACTCATCTAGTTTCACTTTCGTTTGTCATTCAACGTAAAAAACTCATTTTGAACCCACTTTTCGAGAAATCGTGAATTTGTAAAAATTGACTAATCCCGGCGAACTTCGATCCGACACAATGTTTAACTTGTCCGTGCTCTAACATTGCCGATATTGCGTGAGTGACAAAAAGCAATTTTATCAGTTACGAGCTCATCGTTTACCTAATGTTGTCACTCAAACCTAAAAAACTCATTTTGACCCTTTTTCGAAAAATAGTGATTTGAAAAAATTGAGTATTTTTCAGCTTCTCCGTGCTATAATATTGGCCAATATTGGGACGATCCCAAAAGCAATGTATTAGTAATTAGCTCATCTAGTTCACTTTCGTTTGTCATTTCAAACCTGGAAACTCATTTGAACCCACTTTTCATAAAATCGTTGAATTGTAAAAATTCAGTATTCCAACTTTTTTCCGTGCTCTAACTTTGCCAATATTGGTACGATTTTAAAAAAGCAATGTTTCATTTAGTAGCGCATCAGTTTACTTTACTTTGTCATTCAAACCTAGAAAACTCTTTTGAACCCACTTTTCGGGGGAGAAAATCGTGAATTTGTAAAAATTCAGTATTCTCAACTTTTCCGTGCTCTAACTTTGGCCAAATATTGGGACAGTTAAAAAACCAATGTTTTTCAGTTAGTACGTCTCCAGTTTACTTATCTTTTTTCATTTAAACTAAGAAAACTCATTTTGAACCGCACCTTTCGAGAAATCGTGACTTTTGTAAAATTCAGTTTTTCTTAACTTTTCCGTGCTCTACTTTGGCCAATATGGGACGATTTAAAAAGCAATGTTTCAATTATTAGCGCATCCAGTTTACTTACATTTGTCATTCAAACTCATTTTGAGCCCACTTTTCGAGAAAATCGTGAATTTGTAAAAATTCAGTATTCTCAACTTTTCCGTGCTCTAACTTGCCAATATTGTCACGATTTAAAAAGCAATGTTTTTAGAGTTAGTAGCGCATCGTTTACTTACTTTTGTCCCATTCAAACCTAGAAAACTCATTTGAACCCACTTTTCGAGAAAATCGTGAATTTGTAGAATTCAGTATTCTCACCTCTTCCGTGCTCTTACTTAGCCAATATTGGGACGATTTAAAAAAGCCCATGTCCCAGTTAGTAGCTCATCCAGTTTTCTTACATTTGTCATTCAAACCCAGAACAACTCATTTTTGAACCCACTTTTCGAGAAAATCGTGAATTGTAAAAATTCAGTTCTTAACTTTTTCCGTGCTTCTAACTATGCATATTGGGAGATTTAAAAAAGCATGTTTCAGTTAAGTACGCATCGAGTTTATACTTTTGTCATTTAAGCCCAGAAACTCGATTTTGAACCACTTTTTTCGAGAAAATCGTGAATTTTGGTAAAGATTCCAGTTTCTCAACTTTTCCGTGCTCTAATTCGCTAATATTTGGACGATTTAAGAAACCAATGTTTTAGTTAGTATCGCATCCAGTTTACTTACATGTGTCATTCACCTTAGAAAACTCATTTTTAACCCCTTTTCCGAGAAATCGTGAATTTGTAAAAATTCATTGTTCTCAACTTTTACGTGCTCTAACTTGCCATATTGGGACGATTTAAAAAGCAATGATTCAGTTAGTAGCCCATCCGTTTACTTACATTTGTCATTGAAACCAAAACTTATTTGAGCCCACCTTTCGAGAAAATCGTGAATTTGTAAAAATTCAATTTTCTCAAGCTTTTACGTGCTCTAACTTACCATATTGGGAACGATTTAAAAAAGCCATTTTTCAGTGTTAGTAGCTCATCAGTTTACTGTACATTTGTCATTCAAACCCAGAAAACTCATTTTGAAACCCACTTTTCGAGAAATCGTGAATTTGTAAAAATTCTATTCTTAACTTTCTCGTGCTCTAACTTTGCCAATATTGGGACGATTTAAAAAGCAATGTTTTCAGTGTAGCGCATCGAGTTTTTACTTACTTTTGTCATTTAAGCCCAGAAAACTCATTTTGAACCCCCTTTTCGAAGAAAATCCGTGATTTGTAAAGATTCATTTTTCTCAACTTTCCGTGGCTCTAACTTCGCCAAATATTGGGACGATTTAAAAAAGCAATGTTTCAGTTAGTACGCATCCAGTTACTTACATGTGCATTCAAACCTAGGAAAACTCAATGTTGAACCCACTTTTTCGAGAAAATCATGATTTGTAAAAATTCAGTTTCTCACTTTCCGTGCTCTACTTTGCCAATATTGGGACGATTTTAAAAAAGCGATGTTTCAGTTAGTAGTCCATCCATTTACTTACATTTGTCATTCAAACCTAGAAAAACTCATTTTGATCCACTTTTCGAGAAATCGTGATTTGTAGAATTCAGTAGTCTCACCTCTTCGTGCTCTAACTTATTCAATATTGGACATTTAAAAAAGCATGTTTCCAGTTAGTAGCTCATCCAGTGTTACTTACATTTGTCATTCAAACCTAGAAAACTCATTTTGATCCACTTTTCGAGAAAAAATCGTGAATTTGTAAGATTTCAGTTTTTTCCTCAACTTTTCCCGTGCTCTACTTCGCCAATAGGGGACGATTTAAAACGCAATGTTTCAGTTAGTAGCGCATCCATTTTACTTACATGTGTCATTCAAACCTAGAAAATCATTTTGAACCGCACTTTTCGAGAAAATCATGAATTTGTTAAAATTCAGTTTCTCACTTTTCCGTGCTCTAATTTTGGCCAATATTGGGACGATTTAAAAAAGGCAATGTTTTCAGTTAGTAGCTCATCGAGTTTACTTACATTTGTCACTCAAACCTAGAAAACTCATTTTGAATCACTTTTCGAGAAAATCGTGAATTTGTAAACATTCATTTTTTCTCACTACCTTTTCCGTGCTCTAACTTTAGTGCCAAAAGTGGGACATTTAAAAAAGCCATGTCTCGTTAGTAGCTCATCCAGTTAACTTTACCTTTGCCATTCAACCCAGAAAACTCATTTTGAACCCACTTTTCGAAGAAAATCGGGTGAATTTGGTCAAAATTCAGTATTCTCACTTTTCCGTGCTCTACTTTGCCAATATTGGCCGATTTAAAAACGCATGTTTTCAGTTAGTAGCGCATCGAGTTACTTACTTTTGTCATTTAAACCCAGAAAACTCATTTTGAACCCACTTTTCGGAAAATCGTGAATTTGTAAATTTCAGTTTTCCAACTTTTTCCGTGCTCCTAAACTTTTGCCAATATTGGGACGTTTAAAAAAGCATGTTTCAGTCTATAGCGCATCCAGTTTACTTACTTTGTCGATTCAAACCTAGAAACCTCATTTTGAACCGCTATTTGTCGAGAAAATTCGTGAATTTGTAAAATTGAGTATTCGCAACTTTTCAAAGCTCGCCAATATGGACGATTTAAAAAAGCAATGTTTCAGTTAGGAGGCACATCCAGTTTACTTACATTTGTCGTTTCAAACCTAGAAACTCATTTTAAACCACTTTCGAGAACATCGTGAATTTGTAAAATGCAGTTTTCTCATTTTTCCGTGCTTTTACCTTGTGCAATATTGGCACGATATTAAAAAAACAATGTTTCAGTTGTAGCGCATCCAGTTTACTTACATTGCATTCAAACCTAGAACAACTCATTTGTGAGCCCACTTTTCGGGGAGGGGAGAAAAATCGTGAACTTGTAAAAATTCAGTATTCTCAACTTTTCCGTGCTCTCACTTTGCCAATATTGGGACATTTAGAAAAAGCAATGTTTCAGTTAGTAGCGCATCAGTTTACTTACTTTTGTCATTCAAACCTAGAAACTCGTTTTGAACCAGTTGTCACGAGAAAATCGGTGAATTTGTTAAAATTGAGTATTCTCAACTTTTCAACAAGCTCGCAATATTTGGGACGATTTAAAAAATCAATGTTTCAGTTAGTAGCACATCCAGTTTACTTACATTTGTCTTCAACCTAGAAAACTCATTGTTAAACCCACTTTTCGAGAAAATCGTGAATTTTGTAAGAATTCAGTATTCTCAATTTTTTCCGTGCTTTTACTTGTGCAATCTTGGCACGATTTAAAAAAACAATGTTTCAGTTATAGGCGCATCCAGTTTACTTACATTTGTCATTCAAACTAGAAAACCTCATTTTGAGCCGCCGTTTCGAGAAAATCGTGAATTTGTAAAATTCAGTATTTCTCAACTTTTCCAGTTGCTCTAACTTTGCCAATATAGGGACGATTTAAAGCAATGTTTCAATTATAGCGGCCATCCAGTTTACGTTACATTTGTCATTCAAACCTAGAAAACTCGTTTTGAACCCACTTTTCGAGAAATCGACAATTTGTCAAAATTGAGTACTCTCAACTTTTCCAACCTCGCCAATATTGGGATGATTTAGAAAGCAATGTTTCAGATAGTGGCGCATCCAGTTTACTTACTTTTGTCATTCAAACCTAGAAAACTTATTTGGGGAGGCCACTTCGCGAAAATCGTGAATTTGTTTAAAAATTCAGTATTCGCAAACTTTTCAAGGTCTCGCCATATTGGGACGAAGTAAAAAGCAATGTTTTCAGTAGTAGCGCAACCAGTTAACTTACTTTGTCATTCAAACCCGAAAACTCTTTTGAACCCACTTTTCGAGAAAATCGTGGAATTTGTAAAAACTCGTTTCTCAACTTTTCAAAGGCTTGCATAGTAGGGACGATTGAAAAAAGCAATGTTTCAGTTTACCCGCGTCCAAGTTTACTTTACATTTGTCATTTCACACCTAGAAACTTATTTTGAACCACTTTTCGAGAATATCGTGAATTTGTAAAAATTCAGTGTTTCTCATTTTTTTCAAACTCGCAATATTGGCATGAATTTCAAAGGCAATTTTTTAGCGTAGAAGCGCACCAGTTTACTTACATTTGTCATTTTCAAACCTAGAAAACTTCATTTTGAACCCACTTTTCGAGAAAATCGTGGGGGAATTTGTAAAAACTCAGTATTCCCTCAACTTTTCAAAGCTTGCCAATATTGGTGACGATTAAAAAAGAAATGTTTCGGTTAGTAGCGCATCCGTTTACTTACTTTTGTCATTCAAACTAGAAACATCATTTTGAACCCACTTTTCGAGAAAATCGTGAATTTGTAAAATTCAGTATTCCTTAACTTTTCCAGCTCGCCAATACTGGATGATTTAAAAAGCCATGTTTCAGTTAGTAGTCGCATCCATTAGACTTCTTGGTCATTCAAACCTAAAACTCATTTTGAACCCACTTTTTCGAGAAAATCATGAATTTGTAAATGGACTAATCCGCGCTTTTTCAAGATCCGACACAATGTTACTTGTTCCGTGCTCTAACATTGCCGATATTCGATGATGACAAAAGCAATTATCAGTTAGCAGCTCATCCAGTTTACCTATTTTGTCACTCAACCAAAAAAGTCATTTTGAATCGTGAATTTGAAAATTGAGTAATTTCAGTTTTCGGCTATAACATGCAATATTGGGACGATCACAAAAGCGATTATCAGTAAGCAGCTCATCTAGTTCACTTCGTTTGTCACTTAAACCTGGAAAACTCATTTTGAACCCACTTTTCGAGAAATCGTGAATTTGTAAATTTACTAATCCAGCGAACTTCGAGCCCGACACAGATGTTAACTTTTCCGTGCTCTAACATTGCCGATATTGGCGATGATGACAAAAATCAATTTATCCGTTAGCAGTCTCATCCGTTTACCTTTACTTGTCATTCAAACCTAAAAAACTCATTTGGAACCACTTTCGAAAAAATCGTTTTATTGTGCAAAAATTTAGTATTTTCAGCTTTTTCGTGCTATAACATTGCCAATATTGGGACGATCACAAAAGGCAATGTATCAGTAAGAAGCTCATCTAGTTCACTTTCGTTTGTCATTCAAACCTGGAAAACTCATTTTGAACCCACTTTTCGAGAAAATCGTGAATATGTAAATTCAGTGTTCTCATTTTTTCCAAAACTCGCCAATATTGCATGAATTTCAAAGCAATTTTTTTCGTTAGAGGCGCATCCAGTTTACTTCATTTGTCATTCAAACCTAGAAACTCATTGAACCCACTTTTCGAGAAAATCGTGAATTGTAAGACTCAGTATTCTCAACTTTTCAAAGCTTGCATATGGGGACGATTTAAAAAAGCTTGTTCGTTAGTAGCGCATCCAGTTTACTTACTTTTGTTCATTCAAACCTAGAAACTCATTTTGATCCGCACTTTTCGAGAAATCGTGATTTTGTAAAAATTTCAGTATTCTTAACTTTTCCAAGCTCGCCAATACTGGGATGATTTAAAAAGCAAACGTTCAGTTAGTAGCGCATCCAGTTAACTTACTTTTGTCATTCAAACCTAGAAAACTCATTTTGAACCCACTTTTCGAGAAAAATCATGAATTTGTCAAAAATTGACTGAATCCGGCGCTTTTCGATCCGACACATGTTAACTTGTCCGTGCTCTAACATTGTCCGATATTGCGTGATGGACAAAAAGCAATTTATCAGTTAGCAGCTCATCCGTTTACTTAATTTGGTCACTCAAACCTAAAAAAGTCATTTTAAAGCCTTTTTCGAAAAAATCGTGAATTTGAAAATATTGAGTATTTTGCAGCTTTTCGGCTATAACATTGCCAATATTGGGACATCACAAAAGAATGTATCCCCCAAGTAAGAAGCTCATCTAGTTCCTTTCGTTTGTCCTTAAACCTGAAAACTCATTTGAACTCCACTTTTCGAGAAAATCGTGGAATTGTAAAAATTTTACTATCCAGCGACTTTCGGTCCCGACACACTGTCTTTTCCGTGCTCTAACATTGCCGAATTGCGATGATGACAAAAAGCAATTTTTATAGTTAGCAGCTCATCAGTTTACCTTACTTGGTCATTCAAACCTAAAAACTCATTTGAACCCAACTTTTCGAAAAAATCGTTAATTTGCAAAAATTGAGTATTTTCAGCTTTTCCGTGCTATAACTTTGCCATTATTGGGGGACGATTTTAAAAAGGCAATGTATTCAGTTAGTAGCGCATCACAGTTTACTTACTTTGTCATTCAAACCTAGAAAACTCATTTTGATCCACTTTTTCGAGAAAATCGTGAATTTTGTAATAATTCAGTATTCTCACCTCTTTTCCGTGCTCTAACTTTGCCATATTGGACGATTTAAAAAAGGCATGTTTTCAGTTATAGCGCATCCAGGTTACTAATGTGTCATTCAAACCTGAGAAACCTCATTTTGAACCGCATTTTCGATTAAATCATGAATTTGGTAAAAATTCAGTTTTCCAACTTTTCACCAGGGGTGCTCTAACTTTGCCAATATTGGGACGATTTAAAAAAGGCTGTTTCAGTTAGTAGCGCATCCAGTTTTTACTTACATTTGTACATTCAACCGAGAAAACTCATTTTTGATCCCACTTTTCGAGAAAATCTTGAATTTGTAAGATTCAGTATCTCACCTCTTCCGTGCTCTAACTTATTCATATTGGGACGATTTAAAAAGCAATGTTTCAGTTAGTACTCATCCAGTTTACTACATTTGTCATTCAAACCTAGAAAATCATTTTTGAAACCCGCTTTTCGAGAAAAATCAGTGAATTTGTAAAGATTCAGTTGTCTCAACTTTCCGTGGCTCATAACTTCCGCCAATATTGGGCGATTTAAAAAAGCACTGTTTAGTTAGTAGCGCATCAAGTTTGACTTACATGTGTCATTCAACCTAGAAAACTCATTTTGAACCCACTTTTCGAGAAAATCATGATTTTTTAAATTCAGTTTTCCTCAACTTTTCCGTGCTCTAACTTTGTCCAATATTGGGACGATTTAAAAAGCATGTTTCAGTTAGTAGGCGCATCCGTTTACTTGAGCATTTGTCAATTCAAACCTAGAAAACTCATTTTGAATCCACTTTTCGAGAAAATCTTGAATTTGTAAACTTCAGTTTTTCTCACCGTTTCCGTGCTCTAACTTAGGCCAAAATTGTGACGATTTAAAAAGCCATGTCTCAGTTAGTGCTCATCCAGTTTTTTTTTTTTGTTTTTTATTACTTACATTTGGGCCATCAAACCCAGAAAACTCATTTTGGAACCCACTTTTCGAGAAAATCGTGAATTTGTAAAATTCAGTTTCTCAACTTTTCCCGTGCTCTACTTTGCCAATATTGGGACATTTAAAAAGCAATGTTTCAGTTAGTAGCGCTCGAGTTTAACTTACTTTTGTCATTTAAACCCGAAAATCGCATTTGAACCCACTTTTCGAGAAAATCGTGAATTTGTAAAATTCAGTTTTCCCAACTTTATCCAGTGCTCTACTTTGCCAAGATTGGGACTATTTAAAAAGCAATGTTTCAGTTAGTAGTGCGCATCCAGTTTACTTACTTTTGGCATTCAAACCTAGAAAACTCATTTTGAAACGCCAGTTGTCGAGAAAATCGTGAATTTGTTAAAATTGAGTTATTCTCAACTTTTGCAAGTCGCCAATATTGGTACGATTTAAAAAAGCATGTTTCAGTTAGTAGCACATCCAATTTACTTACATTTGTCGTTCAACCTAGAAAACTCATTAAACCCACTTTTCGAGAAATCGGGGGTGAATTGTAAAGAATTCAGTTTTTTCTCACTTTTTCCGTGCTTTTACTTTGCCATATTGGCACGATTTAAAAAACAATGTTTCAGTTAGTAGCGCATCCAGTTTACTTACTTGTCTTCAAATCTAGAAAACTCCATTTTGAGCCCACTTTTTCGAGAAAATCGTGAATTTGTAAAAATTCGTATTCTCAACTTTTCCGTGCTCTAACTTTGCAATATAGGGACCGATTTAAAAAAAAAAAAAAAAAAAAAAAAAGGCATGTTTTCAGTTCTAGCGCATCCCGTTTTACTTACTTTTGTCATTCAACCTAGAAACTCATTTTGAACCAGTTGTTCGAGAAATCGTGAATTTGTTAAATTGAGTAGTCTCAACTTTCAAAGCCGCCAATATTGGGACGATTTAAAAAAGCAATGTTTCAGTTGAGTAGCACATCCATTTACTTACATTTGGTCGTTTCAAACCTAGAAAACTCATTTTAAACCCACTTTTCGAGAAAATCGTGAATTTGTAAGAATTCAGTTTTCTCAATTTTTCCGTGCTTTTACTTTGCCAATATTGGCACGATTTAAAAACAATGTTTCAGTTTAGTAGCGCATCCAGTTTACTTACCTTTGTCATTCAAACCTAGAAAACATCATTTTGAGCCACTTTTCGAGAAAATCGTGATTTGTAAAAATTCAGTATTCTCAACTTTTCCGTGCTCTAACTTTGCCAATATTGGACGATTTAAAAAAGCAATGTTTCAGTTAGTATCGCATCCATTTTACTTACATTGTCATTCAAACCTATAACACTCATTTTGAACCGCCACTTTTCGAGAAATCGACAATTTGTCAAATTGGTATACCCTCAACTTTTCCAACCTCGCATATTAGGTATGATTCAGAAAGCAATGTTTTCAGATAGTGGCGCATCCAGTTACTTACTTTTGTCATTGAAAAACTAGAAAACTTATTTTGGCCCACTTTTAGAGAACATAGTGAATTTGTTAAATTCAGGTATTCGCAGACTTTAGCTTATCACAGCTAGACTCAGGCCAATATTGGGACGATATTAAAAAAGCCATGTTTCAGTTAGTAGAGCACCAGATTAACTTACTTTTGTTATTCAAACCTAGAAAACTCATTTTTGAAACCCACTTTTTCGAGAAATCGTGTGAATTTGTAGAAAGTACTTCAGTAGTCTACAACTTTTCAAGCTTGCTCCATAATATGGGGAAGATTTAAAAAAGCAAGTTTCAGTAGTACCGCGTCCAGATTTACTTACATTTGTCATTCAACTAGAAACTTATTTTGAACCCACCTTTTTCAGAAAATTCGTGAATTTGTAAAAAGTTCGTGTTCTCATTTTTCAAAACTCGCCAATATTTGGCGTGTGATTTCAAAGCATCTTTTAGTTAGATCCCGCATCCAGTTTACTTACATTTGTCATTCAAACCTAGAAAAACTCGATTTTGAACCGCACTTTTCGAGAAATCGTGAATTTGTAAAAACTCAGTATTCTCAACTTTTCAAAGCTTGCCAATATGGGAAGATTTAAAAGGCAATGTTTCGGTTATAGCGCATCCAGTTTACTTGTACTTTTGTCATTCAACCTACAAAAACTCATTTTGACGCCACTTTTCGAGAAAATCGTGAATTTGTAAAAATTCCAGTATTCTTAACTTGTCCAAGCTCCCAATACTGGGATGATTTAAAAAGCAATGTTTCATTTAGTAGCGCATCCATTAACTACTTTTTGTCATTCAAACCTAGAAAACTCATTTTGAACCCACTTTTGGACGGGGGGGGGAGAAAAAATCATGAATTTGTAAAAATTGACTATCCGGCGCTTTTTCGATCCCGACACAATGTTTAACTTGTCCGTGCTCTAACTTGCCGATATTGCGATTATGACAAGAGAAGCCTTTACAGTTAGGCAGCTCATCCGTTTACACTAAATTTGTCCACTCAAACCTAAAAAAGTCATTTTGAACCCATTTTTCAGAAAAAATCCGTGAATTTGACAAAAATTGAGTATTTTCAGCTTTCCGTGCTATAACATTGCCAATATTGGGCATCACAAAGCAATGTTCATGTAAAAGCTCATCGAGTTCACTTTTCGTTTGTCACTTAAACCTGGAAAACTCATTTTGAACCACTTTTCGAGAAAATCGTGAATTTGTTAAAAATTTACTAATCGCAGCGACTTTCGTCCCGACACACATGTTAACTTTTCCGTGCTCTAACATTGCCGATATTGCAGTGATGACAAAAAAGCCAATTTATCGTTAGCAGCTCATCCAGTTTTTACCTTTACTTGTCATTCAAACCTAAAAAACTCATTTGGAACCCACTTTTCAGGGGGGAAAAAAATCGTTTTAATTTTGCAAAATTGAGTATTTTCAGCTTTTCCGTGCTATAACATTGCCAATATTGGGACGATCACAAAGCATGTATCATTAAGAAGCTCATCTAGTTCCTTTCGTTTGTCATTCAACATAAAACTCATTTTGAACCACTTTTTCGAGAAATCGTGAATTGTAAACTTCGTGGTTCTCATTTTTTCAAAACTCGCCAATATTGGCAATGATTTCAAAAGGCAATTTTTTAGTTAGAACGCATCCAGTTTACTTACTTTGTCATTCACACCTAGAAAACTCATTTGAACCCACTTTTCGAGAAAAAATCGTTGAATTTGTAAAGACTCAGTATTCTCAACTTTTCAAAAAAAAAAAGCTTGCTAATATGGGGACGATTTAAAAAAGGCAATGTTTCGGTTAGTATCGCATCCATTTACTTACTTTTGTCATTCAAACCTAGAAAACTCTTTTGAACCCACTTTTCGAGAAAATGCGTGAATTTGTAAAATAAATTCGTATTCTTAACTTCCAAGCTCGCCAATACTGGATGATTTAAAAAGCAACGTTCAGTTATTAGCGCTCCAGTTAACTTACTTTGTGTCATTCAAACCTAGAAAACTCAGTTTAACCCACGTTTGCGAGAAAATCATGAAATTTGTAACAATTGACTAATCCGGCGCTGTTTCGTCCCGACACAATGTTAACTTGTCCGTGGCTCTAACAGTGGGGGGGGGCCGATATTGCGATGATGACAAAAGCATTTATCATTAGCAGCTCATCCAGTTACCTTAATTTGTGCACTCAGACCTAAAAAAGTCATTTTGAACCCATTTTTCGAAAAATCGTGAATTGAAAATTTTGAGTATTTTCAGCTTTTCCGTGGCTTAACATTGCCAATATGTGGACGCACAAAAAGCAATGTAATCAGTAAGAAGCTCATCTAGTTCACTTTCGTTTGTCACTTTAAACTGAAAACTCATTTTTGAACCCACTTTTCGAGAAATCGTGAATTTGTAAAAATTTACTAATCACAGCGAACTTTCGGGTCCCGACACACTGTTTAACTTTTCCGTGCTCTAACTTGGCCGATATTGCGATGTGACAAAAAGCAATTTATCAGTTAGGCAGCTATCTAGTTTAAACCCTTTAAATTTTTCTTCAAAACCCAAAAAAATCAATTTTTGGGGCCCATTTTTTTTGAGGGGAAACGGGGAATTTTTTAAAAATTTACCCAATCTGGCGAAAATTTCGTCCCGACCAATGTTTTCCCTTTTTTTTGCTCTCACATTGCCCCAAAATTGCGATGAATGAAAAAAGCAAATTTTTCATTTAGCCTCTCCTCCCCTTTTTTCCTTTTTTTTGGGCATTCCAAAACCCAAAAAAATCATTTTTTAACCCATTTTTTTGGGAAAAAACGGGAAATTTTTAAAAATTTTGGGGAAAATCCAAACTTTTCCTCTATTAAAAATTTCCAAAATTGAGAAGTTTTACAAAAAACAAAAGTATTAGAATAGCTCACTAGTTTTACTTTCGGGTTTTGGGTTTTTATTCAAACCTGGAAAACTCATTTTTTAACCCCTTTTCGAAAAAAAATCGTGAATTTTTTTAAAAATTTTACTAATCCGGCGAACTTGCGAAACCCGACACAATGTTAACTTTTTTCCGGGGCTTTTTAAAAATTGGGCCCATATTGCGTGATGAAAAAAAAGCAATTTTATCAGTTTTGCAGCTCATCCGTTTTTCCCTTTAAATTTTTCACTCAAAACCCAAAAAAAATCATTTTTTAACCCTTTTTCGAAAAAATCGGGGAATTTTGGGGAAAAAATTTTTGTTTTTTTTGCTTTTCCGTGCTTAAAATTGCCCAAAATTGGGGCGAACAAAAAAAGTAATGTTTTGTAATTTTCTTCATCTAGTTTCACTTTCGTTTGTCCTTCCAAAACCCGGAAAAATCATTTTTTAAACCACTTTCGAGAAAATTTGGGAATTTGTAAAAAAAATTTAAATAAACCCGCCCATTTTTCGATCCCACACAAGGGTTTAAATTTTCCCCTGCTCTAACCCTTTCCGGGTATTTCGATGAATTTACAAAAAACAATTTTTTAGTTTTTTCAGCTCATCCATTTTACCTTTTTCTTTTTCTTCAAACCCAAAAAAAATCTTTTTAACCCCTTTTAAAAAAAAAACGTGAATTTTTGTTAAAAAATTTTAGTATTTTTACTTTTTCCCTGCTGAATTTCCCCAAATTTGGGTTTAAAATTTCAAAAAACAAAAACCCTCCAAAAAAAAGCTTATTCTAAATTTACTTTCGTTTTTTTCCCCTTTTTAAAAAAAAAAACCATTTTGAACCCCCTTTTTTTTTGAGAAAAAAGTGAATTGTGGGGAAAAATTCAAATTTCCCAAACCTCTTCCCCTGCTCTAACTTTGCCAAAATTTGGACGATTAAAAAAAGCAAGTTCTGTTAGTAGCCATCCAGTTTACTTAATTGTCATTCAAACCTAGAAACTCATTTTGAACCCATTTTTTGAGAAAAACGTGAATTTGTAAGAATTCAGATTCTCACCTCTTCCCTGCTCTAACTTGCAAAATTGGCGATTTTTTAAAAAAAAAGTTTGTTTTTGTAACTCCCTTACTTTCTTTTTTTTCATTAAAAACCCCGAAAACTCATTTTGAAAAAATTTTTTTAACAAAAACGTGAATTTGAAAATTCAGTTTTTCCACAACTTTTCCGTGTCTAATTTTGCCAAATTGGGACATTTGAAAAGCAATGTTCAGTTAGTAGCGCATCCAGTTTACTTACATTTGTATTCAAACCTAGAAAACTCTTTTGAACCCATTTTTGGAAAAACGGAAATTTTTTAAAAATTCAGTATTCTCAACTTTTTTCCCTGCTCTAACTTTGCCAAAATTTGGGCCATTTAGAAAACCAATGTTTCAGTTAGTAGGGGATCCAGTTTTCTACTTTGTATTTAAAAACCCAGAAAAACTCATTCTAACCCCCTTTTTGAGAAATCTGATTTTAAAATTTAGTTTTCCACTTTTCTGCTCTAAATTTGCCAATATTTGGGACGATTTAAAAAAGCAATTTTTTTTGTTATAGCGATCCAGTTTCTTATTTTGCATTCAAACCCAGAAAAAATAATTTTTAACCCCCTTTTTGAGAAAATCATGAATTTGAAAAATTCAATTTTCTCAACTTTTCCCTGCTCTAAATTTGCCAATAATTTTGGGCGATTAAAAAGCAATGTTTTAGTTTGTGCGCATCCAGTTTACTTAAAATTTTTCATTCAAACCTAGAAAACTCATTTTGAAAACCCCTTTTCAAGAAAAACGTAATTTGTAAAAATTAGTATTTTTAAAATTTTCCGTGCTCAACCTTTCAAAAATTGGCACGATTTAAAAAAGCAAAGTTTTTTTGTTTGTGGCATTCAGTTAACTTATTTTGTCATTCAAAACCCAGAAAACTAATTTTGAACCCACTTTTCGAGAAAATCAAATTTGTAAATATTCCCAAATTTTTTCAACTTTTCCCTGCTCTAACTTTGCCAATAATTGGACGATTTAAAAAAGCAAAGTTTTAGTTAAGCGCTCCGTTTACTTACTTTTTTTCAAAACCCCGAAAACCATTTTTACCCACTTTTTTGAGAAAATGTGAATTTGTAAAAAAATTCAGTATTCTTAACTTTCCCCTGCTCTAACTTTTCCAATATTTGGGGCGATTGAAAAAAGCAATGTTTTAGTTAGTAAAAAGCATCGAGTTTACTTCTTTTGTCATTTAAACCCCGAAAAAAATCATTTTTTAACCCCTTTTTTTCGGAAATCGGATTTTGTAAAAATTTGTTTCTCAACTTTTTTCGTGCCCCTAACTTTGCCAATATTTGGCACATTTTTAAAAAGAATGTTTTAGTTGTAGCGCTCCCGTTTTTTACATTTGTATTCAAACCTTTAAAAATCATTTGAACCCACTTTTCGAGAAAAACATGAATTTGTAATAATCGTTTTTTTCAACTTTTTTCCCTGCTCAACTTGCCAATATTGGGACGATTTAAAAAAGCAATGATTCAGTTATTAGCGCATCCAGTTTACTTACTTTTGTCATTCAAACCTAGAAAACTCATTTTAAACCCACTTTTCGACAAAATCTTGAATTTGTAAAAATTGACTAATCTGGCGAACTTTCGATCCGGACACAATGTTAACTTTTCCGTGCTATAACATTGCCAATATTGCGATGATGACAAAAAGCAATTTATCAGTTAGCAGCTCATCTAGTTAACCTTTACTTGTCATTCAAACCTAAAAAACTCATTTTGAACCCATTTTTCGAAAAAAAACGTGAATTTGTAAATATTGAGTATTTTCAGCTTTTCCGTGCTATAACATTGCCAAAGTTGGGACCATCACAAAAAGCAATGTATGAGTAAGAAGCTCATCTAGTTGACTTTCGTTTGTCATTCAAACCTAGAAAGCTCATTTTTAAAACCCCTTTTTGAGAAAATCGGGGGAAATTTTAAAAATTGACCCAAACGGCGAATTTTTTGAAAAAAAACGTGAATTTTTTAAAAAAATTTAGTATTTTTTACTTTTCCGCATAACATTGCCAATATTGGGGGCGATATAAAAAAACAATTTATCAGTAAGAAAACTAAACTAGTTCACTTTCGTTTTTCATTCAAAACCTAGAAATTTTTTTGAACCCACTTTTCGAGTAACTCGTGAATTTGTAAAAGTTGATAATCCGGCGAACTTTCCGGGTCCCCGGGCCCCCAAAATTTAACTTTTTCGTGCTCTAAATTGCCAAAATTTCGATGATGACAAACAGCAATTTTTAGTTAGGGAGCTTACCGTTTTTCCTTTTCTTGTCATTCAAACCAAAAAAAATCATTGGAACCCACTTTTTTGAAAAAAACGTGAAAATTTTTTAAAAATTGGGTAATTTTCAGCTTTTCCATTTCTATAAAATTGCCCAAAATTGGGGGCGACACAAAAAACAATGTATTGTAATAAGCTCACTAGTTCACTTTTGGTTTTTAATTCAAACCGGAAAAATTTATTTTGAAACCCCCTTTTTTGAGAAAAACATGAATTTTTTAAAAATTTACTAATCCGGGGCCCCTTTCGATCCCGGCACAATGTTAACTTTTCCGTGCTCTATTTTTGCCGAATTGCGTGATGACAAAAGCAATTTATCAGTTTTGCAGCTTATCCAGTTTTTCCCTTTAAATTTTTCAATCAAACCTAAAAAAACTCGTTTTTTAACCCCTTTTTTGAAAAAATCGTGAATTTTTAAAAATTGAAATATTTTCACTTTTCCAGCTATAATATTGCCCAAAAATTTTTTTTTGGGGATCACAAAAAGCAAAGTTAGAAACCATCTAGTTCCTTCGTTTTTTTCATTTTAAACCTGGGAAAAACCCTTTTGAACCCACTTTCGAGAAAACGTAATTTGTTTAAAAAAAAACTAATCGGGGGAAATTTCGATCCCCACACAATGTTAAATTTTCCCTGCCCCTTTAAAATTGGGCCCCAAATTTCGATGATGACAAAAAGCAATTTTCAGTTAGCAAACTCAATTTCCCGTTTTACCTTATTTGTCATTTAAACCTAAACAACTCATTTTTTAAACCCCTTTTCGAAAAAATCGTGAATTTGTAAAAGGGGGAATCTCAGCTTTTCCCTGCTATAAAAAAGGCCCAAAATTGCGTGATGAAAAAAAAGCAATGTAAAAAGTAATAGCTTTAACTAGTTCACTTTCGTTTGTCTTCAAACCCCGGGAAAATCATTTAACCCACTTTTCGGAAAATCGTGAATTTGTAAAAAATTTCCCAAATCCGGCGAACTTTTGATTCCCCACACCCCTTGTTAAAATTTTTTTTGGCCTAAAAATGCCCAATTTTCGATGATGACAAAAAGGAAAAATTTTTTAGTTTTGCAGCTCCCTCCAGTTTTTCCTTTACTTTTTCATTCAAACCTAAGAAACTCATTTTTAAAACCCCCTTTCGAAAAAAACGGGAATTTTTTAAAAATTGAAATATTTTCAGCTTTTCCCTGCTATAAAAATTAACCCAAAATTGGGGGCGGGGGTTTTTCCCAAAAAACAATGTATTAGTAAGTTTTGCTCATCGGGTTTACCCTTTTGTTTTTAAATTTTAAAACCCCGGAAAATCATTTTGGGAAACCCCCCTTTCGGAAAATCGTGGGTTTGCAAAAAAAAATTTACTAATCCCGGGGAATTTTTTGATCCCGAATAATATTAACTTTTTCTGTGCTCTAAAATTGCCGATTTTTGCGATGATGACAAAAAAACAATTTGAAGTTGCAGCTCTCCAGTTTACCTTTACTTTCATTCAAACCTAAAAAATTTGTTTTTTAACCCCTTTTTTTGGAAAAAAAACGGGAATTTTTTAAAAAAATTTAGTATTTTCAGCTTTCCCCCGTATAAATTTCCCAAAATTGGGACGATCCAAAAAAGCAATGTATCAGTAAAAAGTCATCTAGTTCACCCTTTTGGTTTTTTCATTCAAACCTGGGAAAACCCCAAAATTTTTAAACCCAAATTTTTTGAGAAAATCGTGAAATTTTTAAAAAATTGGGCTAATCCGGCAATGCCCCCCCCAAACAAAAGTTAACTTTTCCCTGCCCTAACCTTCCAATATTGGGGGATGAGACAAAAACAAATTTTTTCAGTTTGCAGCTCTCCCGTTTTTGCTTTATTTTTCATTTTTAAACCCCCAAAAAAAAAAAAATTTTTTTTTTTTTTTAACCCACTTTTTTTGAAAAAACGTGAAATTTTTAAAAATTGATTTTATTCAAACTTTTCCGTGTTTAAACATGGCCCAATTTTTAGGACGATCACAAAAAACAATGTATCAGTAAGAAGGCCCTCTAGTTCACTTTCGTTTTTCATTAAAAACCCAGAAAACTCATTTTGAACCCACTTTTCGTGAAAATCTTGAATTTTTAAAAATTTACTAATCTGGCGAATTTTCGAAAAATCGTGAAATTTTTAAAAAAAGAGTATTTTCAGCTTTTCCGTTCTAAAAAATTGCCAAAATTGGGGGCGATAAAAAAAAAGCAATGTATCAGTAAAAAGTTAAACTAGTTTACTTTTGTTTTTCATTCAAAACCCGGGAAAAATCATTTTTAAACCCCCTTTTCCCAGAAAACGTTATTTTTAAAAAATTTACTAATCCGGGGAACATGCATCCCGAACAATGTTTTTCCTTTTCCGTGCCCTTTCATTGCCCCCTATTGCATGAGGACAAAAAAACAATTTATCAGTTAAACAGCTCAAACCAGTTTTTCCTTTTTTTGCATTCCAAACCCAAAAACTCATTTTGGAAAACCCCCTTTTTGAAAAATCGGAATTTTTAAAAATTGAGTATTTTTAGCTTTTCCCTGTATAAACATTTCCAAAAATTGCGATGACAAAAAGCAATGTATTAGTAAAATGCTAATTTTAAGCAGTTTACTTTCGTTTTTCAAAATTTAAACCCGGAAAAAAATCATTTTGAACCCCTTTTCGAGAAAATCGTGAATTTTAAAAAATGACTAAACCCGGGGGAATTTTTTGATCCCGTACAATAAATTTAAATTTTCCGTGCTCTAAAATTTCCGATATTGCGATGATGGCAAAAAACAATTTATTTGTTGCAGCTCATCCGTTTACCCTTTTCTTTTTTCATTAAAACCCCAGAAAAATCATTTCGAACCCATATTTCAAAAAATCTTGAATTTTGGGAAAAAAATTTAGTATTTTCAGGTTTTTTGTGCTATTTAAAATTGCCCCAAAATTGGGACGTCACCAAAAACAAGTTCCCGTAAGAAAAAAAAATCATCTAGTTCACTTTTGTTTTTTTATTTTAAAACCCAGGAAACATTTTGCACCCACTTTTTTGAAAACAATCGTGCATTGTAAAAATTGCTAATCTGGCGAACTTTCGATCCCGAACAAAAGTTAACTTTTCCCTGCTCTATTATTGGCAATATTGCGAAAGATTTATAAAAAAAGCAATTTTTTTAGTTAGGGAGCTCATCCCCGTTTTCCTTTTCTTGTCATTCAAACCTAAAAAAATCATTTTTTAACCCATTTTACGAAAAAATTTGTGAATTTGTTAAAAAATTTGGGGAATCTCAGCTTTTCCCTGCCCATAACATTTTCCAATTTTTGGGCGATCACAAAAAAGCAAGTACAGTAAAACTCATCTTGTTTACTTTCGTTTGCTTCAAAACCCGGAAAAACTCCTTTGGAACCCCCCTTTTCGACAAAATCTTGAATTTGTAAAAATTGACTTTGTCTGGCGAACTTTCGGGTCCCGACACAATTTAAAATTTTCCCTTCTATAACATTGCCAATATTTCATGATGACAAAAAGGGAATTTATCAGTTTTGCAGCTCATTAGTTTTCCCCCTTTTCTTGCATTCAAACTTAAAAACCATTTTTAACCCTTTTTTTTAAAAAAATCGTGAATTTTTTAAAAAATTGAGTATTTTCAGCTTTTTTTCCTGCTATAACATTCCAATATTTTTACATCACAAAAAAAACAATTTTTCAGTAAGAAAGGCATCTATTCACTTTCCCTTTTTCATTCAAACCTAGAAAGCTCATTTTGGGAAACCCAAATTTTGGAAAATGTGAATTTTTTAAAAAATTGGGCTAATTTTGGCGAATTTTTGAAAAAATTTTGGGGAATTTGTAAAAATTAGTAAATTTTTTGCTTTTTTTCCCTTTTTATAACATTGCCAAATTGGGGCGATAAAAAAAAGCAAAGTATCAGTTTAAAAAGCTCATCTGGTTTACTTTCGTTTGTCATTTTCCCAAAACCCAGAAAACTCAATTTTTAACCCACTTTTCGAAAAAATCGTGAATTTTTAAAAGTTGCTAATCCCGGGGAACTTTCGATCCCCACACAAACTCAACTTTTTCGTGCTCAAAAATTGCCAAATTTCGATGATGACAAAAAAGCCCAAATTTTTTTATAAGAGCTTATCCCTTTAACCCCTTTTCTTGTATTTTAAAACTAAAAAAAACCCCCTTTGGGCCCCCTTTTCGAAAAAAATTTGGGGAAATTTTTAAAAATTTGGGTTAAACTCCCGCTTTTCCATTTCTATAACAAATTTCCCAAAATTTTTGGGACGATCATAAAAGCAATGTATCAGTAAGAAGCCTTTTTATCTAGTTTACTTTCGTTTGCATTTAAAATAAAAAAAAAATCCCTTTTTAACCCACTTTTCCCAGAAAAAACAAAGAATTTTTAAAAATTTCTAAACCGGGGGCACTTTTGATCCCGAACAATGTTTAAATTTTCCTTGGGGCCCAAAAATTTCCTATTTTGCGATGATGACAAAAAGCAATTTATCAGTTAAACAGCTCATCCAGTTTTTCCTTTAAATTTTTCACTCCAAAAACCCAAAAAAATCATTTTTTAACCCATTTTTCGAAAAAACGTGAAATTTTTAAGAAAATTTAGTATTTTCGCTTTTCCTTTCTATAATATTGCCAATATTGGGACGTCCAAAAAAAAAAGCAATGTATTAGTAATTAGCCTTTTCTAGTTCACTTTCGTTTTTTTCCCCTCAAACCTGGAAAAACCCTTTTGAACCCACTTTTTTGGGGAAAATTTGGGAAATTTTTAAAAATTTTTCCCAAACCAGCGAACTTTCGACCCCCACACAATTTTAACTTTTTTCCCTGCTCTAACATTGCACAGGGCATCTAGTTCACTTTCGTTTGTCAAAACAAAACCCGGAAAAAATCATTTTTAACCCACTTTTAAAAAAAATCGGAAATTTTAAAAATTTAATATTTTCACTGTTCCGTGCTGGGAATTTCCAATATTGGGACCATAATTTAAAAAAGCAATGTTTTCATTAAGAAGCCATCTAGTTTTTCTTTTGTTTGGGCATTTTAAACCTAGAAAACTCATTTTTAACCCCCTTTTCTACAAAATCTTGAATTTGTAAAAAATTTACTAATCTGGGGAAAATTTCGTCCCGACACAATGTTAACTTTTTTCCCTGCTCTAACATTGGGCCCAAAATTTCATGATGACAAAAAGCAATTTAAACAGTTTTGCAGCTTTTCTAGTTTCCTTTTTCTTATCATTCAAAACCCAAAAAAAAATCAATTTTTTAAAAAACCCTTTTTCGGAAAAAAAAGGGGAAATTTTTAAAAATTTTAGTTTTTTTCCGCTTTTCCCTGCTATAAAATTGCCAATATTGGGGGCGATCACAAAAAAAACAAGTTCAGTAAGAAAGCTCATCTAGTTTACTTTTTTGTTTTTCATTCAAACCTAGAAAGCTCCCTTTTAACCCCCCTTTTTTTGAGAAAATCGTGAATTTGTTTAAAAAATTTCCTAACTGGCGAATTTTTTGAAAAAAAAACGTTAATTTTTAAAAATTGAGTATTTTCACTTTTTCCCTTCTATAACCTTGCCAATAGTGGGACGATTTAAAAAAAAGCAATGTCAGTAAGAAAACTCATCTAAATTCCCCTTTTGGGTTTTCATTTAAACCCAGAAAACTCATTTTGAACCCACTTTTCGAGAAAAAAAATGAATTTGGAAAAGTTTACTAAACCGGGGGGAACTTTCGATCCCGACACAATTCAAAAATTTTTTCGTGCTCTAACATTTTCCAATATTGCGATGTGACAAACAGCCTTTATTAGTAACAGCTTTTCCAGTTTCCTTTTCTTGTCATTCAAAAACCTTAAAAAAAATCATTTTTAAACCCCCTTTTCGAAAAAAACGTGAATTTGTAAAAATTCAGTATTCTCAACTTTTCCGTGCTCTAACTTTTTCCAATATTGGACGATTTAAAAAGCAATGTTTCAGTTAGTAGCGCATCCAGTTTACTTACTTTTGTCATTTAAACCCAGAAAAACTCATTTTGAACCCACTTTTCGAGAAAATCGTGAATTTGTAAGATTCAGTATTCTCACCTCTTCCGTGCTCTAACTTTGCCAATATTGGGACGATTTAAAAAAGCAATGTTTCAGTTAGTAGCGCATCAGTTTACTTACTTTTGTCATTCAAACCTAGAAAACTCATTTTGAACCCACTTTTCGAGAAATCATGAATTTGTAAAAATTCAGTTTTCTCAACTTTTCCGTGCTCTAAGTTTGCCAATATTGGGACGATTTAAAAAAGTAAAGATTCAGTTAGTAGCGCATCCAGTTTACTTACATTTGTCATTCAAACCTAGAAAACTCATTTTGAACCCACTTTTTGAGAAAATCGTGAATTTGTAAAATTCAGTTTTCTCAATTTTTCCGTGCTCTAACTTTGCCAATATTGGGACGATTTAAAAAAGCATGTTTCAGTTAGTAGCGCAACCAGTTTACTTACTTTTGTCATTCAAACCTAGAAAACTCATTTTGAACCCACTTTTCAAGAAAATCGTGAATTTGTAAAAATTCAGTTTTCACAACTTTTCCGTGCTCTAACTTTGCCAATATTGGGACGATTTAAAAAGCAATGTTTCAGTTAGTAGCGCATCCAGTTAACTTACTTTTGTCATTCAAACCTAGAAAACTAATTTTGAACCCACTTTTCGAGAAAATCATGAATTTGTAAAAATTCAATTTTCTCAACTTTTCCGTGCTCCAACTTTGCAAATAATTGGACGATTTAAAAAAGCAATGTTTCAGTTGGTAGCGCATCCAGTTTACTTACATTTGTCATTCAAACCTAGAAAACTCTTTTGAACCCACTTTCGAGAAAATCGTGAATTTGTAAGAAATCAATATTCTCACCTTTTAATTTGCTCAACTTTTCCATGCTCTAACTTTGCCCAAAAAATTTACGATTTAAAAAAACAATGTTTCAGTTAGTAAATAAACCCGTTTACTTACTTTTTCATTCAAACCTAGAAAACTCATTTTGGGAACCCCCTTTTTTGAGAAAAAACGGAAATTTTTAAAAAACAGTTTTCTCACCTTTTCCGTGCCCCTTTAAATTTGCCCAAAATTTTGGGGCGGGTTTAAAAAAAACCAGGGCCCCGGTTTGTAAACTCATCCAGTTTATTACATTTGTCATTCAAAAAACCCAGAAAACTCATTTTGAACCCCCACTTTCGAGAAAAAACGTGAATTTTTAAAAAAAAACAGTTTTTTCCCCTTTTCCGTGCTCTAACTTTGCCAATATTGGGACGAAATTTTAAAAAACCATGTCCCTTTTGTAGCTCATCTAGGGTTTTCTTACATTTGTCATTCAAACCCCGAAAAAAACAAATTTTAACCCACCCCTTTTCCCCCCAGAAAATCGTGAAATTTTTTAAAAATTCCCGTTTTTTCAACTTTTTTTGTTTTCTAACTTTGCCAATATTGGGACGATTTAAAAAAACCCAAAGTTTTTTAGTTATAGCGCATCCAGTTTTTCTTTCCCTTTTTCATTCAAAAAAATTCAGTTTTCTTTCCCCCTTTCCCTGGGTCTAATTTAGGGCCAAAAATTGGGGCGTTTTAAAAAAACCATGCCCCAAATTTGTACTCATTCCAGTTTAAATTACATTTGTCATTTTTAACCCCAAAAATCATTTTAATCCCCCTTTTTTTGAGAAAAACGTGAATTTTTTAAACATTTTTTTTCTCACCCTTTTTCCCTGCTCCAAATTTGCCAAAATTGGGCGATTTAAAAAAGGGAAAGTTTTAGTTATTTTCGCATCGAGTTTTTCTTCTTTTGTCATTTAAAACCCGAAAAAATCATTTTTAACCCACTTTTCGAGAAATCGTAATTTGGGAAAAAATTCAGTTTTCTCACTTTTCCGTCTTAAAATTTGGGGAATATTGGGGCGTTTAAAAAGCAATGTTTTTTTAGTACCCCTCCAGTTTACTTACCCTTTTTCCCTTCAAACCTAAAAAAACTCATTTTGGGAACCCCCTTTCGAGAAAAACTGAAAATTTTTATAATTTTGTTTTTTAACTTTTCGTGCTCTAAATTTGCCAAAATTGGGACAAATTTAAAAAAGGGAATGATTCAGTTTTAGCGCATCCCTTTTCCCACATTTGTCATTCCCCCTAGAAAACTCATTTTTAGCTCCTTTTCGAGAAAATCGTGAATTTTTAAAAAAATTTAGTACCTCAACTTTTCCCGGGGTTTAACTTTGCCAAAATTGGACATTTAAAAAAAACCAAGTTTTTAGTTATTTCGCATCCAGTTTTTTTTAAATTACTTTTTTTTCATTCAAAACCCAGAAAATCATTTTGAACCCATTTTCGAAAAAATCGGAATTTGTAAAAATTCAGTTTTTAATTTTTTCCCCTGCTTTTACTTTGGCCAATATTGGGACGATTTTTAAAAAAGCAATGTTTTAGTTAGTAGCCATCCATTTTTCTTACATTTGTCATTCAAACCTAGAAAATCATTTTGAGGGCCCCCTTTTCGAGAAAATCGTAAGTTTTTTAAAAAATTTAGTATTCTCAAATTTTTCCCTGCTCTAATTTGCCAAAATTGGACATTTAAAAAAAACAAAGTTTCGTTACTAAGGGATCCAGTTTTCTTAAATTTTTTCCCTTCAACCTAGAAAAACCCCATTTTTAACCCACTCTTCGAGAAAAAACGTGAATTTTTTTAAAGTTCAAATATTCTCAACTTTTTTTAAAAAATTGCCAAAATGGGGGCTTTAAAAAAACAAAGTTTCAGTTTTGTACGCATCCATTTTTCTTACTTTTGTCATTCAAACCTTTGAAAACTCATTTTTAACCCAGTTTTCGAAAATCGGAATTTTTTTAAAATTGAGTATTTCTCAACTTTCAAAGCTTGCCAAAATTTTTGGGGCGATTTAAAAAAACAAAAGTTTTAGTTTGTACCGCATCCCTTTATTTACATTTGTCATTCCAAACCTAAAACTCATTTTGAACCCCCTTTTTTTTTGAGAAAATCAGAATTTTTCAAAAAATTTAGTATTCTTTTAATTTTCAAAGGGTCGCAAAAATTGGGGGAAAAGATTTAAAAAAAACCAAAAGTTTCGTTATACGCAACCAGTTTACTTACTTTTTTTTCATTCCAAAAACCCAAAAAACCTCATTTTTTAACCCACCTTTTTTTTGGGGGAAAATCGTCAATTTTTTCAAAATTTAGTATTCTCAAATTTTTCCCCCCTCGCCAAAATTTGGGATGATTTAGAAAGCATGTTCAGATATTGGGGCATCCAGTTTTTCTTTACTTTTTTCTTTAAAACCGAAAACTTATTTTGAAACCCCCCCTTTTCGGGGAAATCGTGAATTTGTTAAAATTTTCCCCGATTCCCCAACTTTTCAAAAACTCGCCAATATTTGGGGCATTAAAAAAAAAATGTTTTTAGTTTGGGAGCGGGAAACCAGTTTACTTACTTTTTTTTTATTCAAAACCCAGAAAACTCATTTTTAACCCCTCCCTTTGGAAATCGGAATTTGTTTTAAAAATTTAAATATTTTTTTAAAATTTTAAAGCTTGCCAATATGGGGAAAGATTTAAAAAACAATTTTTTTAGTTAGTACGCATCCAGTTTACTTACTTTTGTCATTCAAACCTAAAAACTCCCTTTTTTAAACCCCCCTTTTTTGAGAAAAACGTGAATTTGTTAAAATTGAGAGTATTTTTTCAACTTTTTTTCCAAACCTTTGCCAATTTTTGGGATGATTAAAAAAGCAAAGTTTTTAGATATTGGGGCAAACCAGTTTACTTAAAATTTTTCCTTCAAACCCAAAAAAACTCTTTTTTAACCCCCTTTTTCGAAAAAAACGGAAATTTTAAAAAATTGAGTAATTTTTATCAGCTTTTTCCCCCGCTAAAATTGGCCCAAAATTGGGACGATCACAAAAAAACAATGTATTTTGTAATTTGCTCATCTAGTTTCACTTTCGTTTGTCCCCTCAAACCTGGAAACCCCCTTTGAACCAACCAAATTTTTTCGAAAAAAATTCGTGTGGAGTAAAAACTTTAATCTCGCTTTTTCGGTTTCTATAAAATTTTTCCATATTGCTTTATGCAAAAAACAATTTTAAATTTGTTAGCAGCCATCCAGTTTACCCTTTTTTTGTCATTCAAAAACCCCAAAAAAAAGGCATTTTTTAAACCCCTTTTTCAAAATCGGGGGATTTTGTAAAAATTGGTATTTTCAAACCCCGGGAAAGGGGGGAAATAAATTCCAAAATTGGGGGGCGATCCCCAAAAGGGAAAGTATCAGTTAAAAGCTCACTAGTTTACTTTCGTTTGTCTTTTAAACCTAGGGGAAAAATCATTTTTGAAAAACCCCTTTTTCGAAAAATCGTTTAATTTGTAAAATTAAACTAAACTGGCGAACTTTTGGATCCCCCGACACAATGTTAAATTTTCCCGGGGGGTCTAAACATTGCCAATATTGGGGCCAAAGATGACAAAAAAGCAATTTTTCGTGCAGCTCATCTATTTTAAAATTTATTTTCATTAAAGCCTAAAAAAATCATTTTGGGCCCCTTTTTTTTGAAAAAATTTGTGAATTTGTAAAAAAAATTGGGGAAACCCCCAGCTTTCCGTTGATAAAATTGCCCATTTGCGATGATGCAAAAAACAAATTTTTTATTAGCCCGCCTTTATCCAGTTTAAACCCTTTTCTTGTCATTCAACCTAAAAAACTCATTTAAAACCCCCTTTTCGGAAAATCGTGATTTTTTAAAAAATTTACTAAACCGGCGCACTTTCGATCCCCACAAATGTCAACCTTTTCCGGGGGTCTAAAAATTGCCGATATTTGGGGGATGATTACAAAAGCAATTTATTAGTTTTCGCCTTCTCCAGTTTACCCTTAATTTTTCACTTTTAAACCTAAAAAAAATCATTTTGAACCCATTTTTTCAAAAATCGTGAATTTGTTTAAATTTTTTTTTTTTTTTTTTTTTTCAAACTTTTCCCTGCTATAACTTTTCCAAAATTGGGGCGTCAAAAAAAGCAAGTATTTTGTAATAGCTCATCAGTTTTACTTTCGTTTGTCATTCAAAAACCCGGAAAAATCATTTTGGGAAAAACCCCCTTCCCGGGGGGGGGGGGGGAAAAACGTGAAATTTTTAAAATTGACTAAACCGGGCGAACTTTTGATCCCAACAATGTTTAAATTTTTTTCCCTGCTCTAACATTGCCGATATTGCGATGATGACAAAAAAACAATTTTTAGTTAGCGCTCATTTCCCGTTTACCTTTCTTGTCATTCAAACCTAAAAAACTCATTTTTAACCCATTTTTTTTTTGAAAAAAACTTTAAATTTTAAAAAATTGGGGAATCTCAAACTTTTCCGTGCATAAAATTGCAATATTGAGAATATTACAAAAAGCATGTATTTAAAAAAAGTAGGGTCATCTAGTTCTTTTTTCCCTTTGTCCCTCAAACCTGGAAAACTCATTTTTAACCCACTTTTCGAGAAAATGTGGAATTTTTAAAAATTTACTTTCGATTTGACACAAAGTTAAATTTTCCCCTGGGTCTAACCCTTGCCGATATTGCGATATTGGGAAAAAGCAATTTTTTTAATTTAGTTAAACAGCTCTTCCATTTTTCCTTTTTTTGCATTTCAAAACCCAAAAAAATCATTTTGAACCCCCTTTTTAAAAAAAAACGTGAAATTTTTAAAAAATTTAGTATTTCAGGGTTTTCCGGGGATGAATTTGGGCCCAAAATTTGGGGCGTTTAAAAAAACGCAATGCCCTCCCGTAAGAAACTCACTAGTTTAACTTTTTGTTTGGGCATTCAAACCTGAAAACTCTTTTTAACCCATTTTTTTTGAGAAAATCGTGAAATTTTTAAGAAATTTGTTATTCTCACCTCTTTTCCCTGGGTTTTAACTTAGGCCCCAAAATTTTGGGGCGATTTTTAAAAAGCCAAAGTTTCAGTTATAGCTCATCCATTTACTTACATTTGTCCCTTCAAACCTGAAAACTCATTTTGAACCCCTTTTCAAAAAAAATCTGGGTTTGTAAAAATTTAAATCTCCCTTTTCCGGGGGGGGGGGGGGCTCTAACTTAGCCATATTGGGACGATTTAAAAAAAACCCTGTCTCAGTTTGTAGCTCCCTTTCCCGCCAAATTTTTCATTCAAACCCAAAAACTCATTTTGAACCCACTTTTCGAGAAAAAAACGTGAATTTTAAAAAATTTAATTTTTCCCCTTTTCCGTGCTCTAAAATTTTCCAATATTTGGGGGCGATTTAAAAAACAATGTTTCAGTTTTGTAGCGCATTCAGTTTTCTTTCTTTTTTCATTTAAACCCCAAAAAAACTTTTTAACCCACTTATTCAGAAAATCGTGAATTTGTAAAAATTCAGTTTTTTCAAATTTTTCCCTGCTCTAACTTTTGGGCCCAAAATTGGGACGTTTTAAAAAAGGGAAAGTTTCCCGTTAAAAGCGCATCCCGTTTTTCCCTTTTATTTGTCATTTAAACGTAGAAAAATTATTTTTAGCCAAATTTTTTCGAGAAAATCATGAAATTTTTTAAAAAATTTATTTTTCTCAAATTTTTTCCGTGCTCTCTTTGCCCAAAAATTGGGACGATTTTAAAAAAACAATGTTTCCGGGGTTTGTAGCGCTCCAGTTTACTTACATTTGTCATTCAAAACCCAGAAAACTCATTTTTAACCCACTTTTCCCAGAAAAACGTGAATTTGTAAAAATTCATTTTTCTTAAATTTTCCGTGTCTAACTTTCCATATTGGCCGATTTAAAAAGCAAAGTTTTAGTTTTAAACGATCCCGTTTTACTTACTTTTGCTTAAACCCAAAAAAATCATTTTTAACCCCACTTTTCAAAAAAATCGGAATTTGTAAAAATTCATTTTTAACTTTTCCGTGCTCTAACTTTTTCCAATATTTGGGACGATTTAAAAAACAAAGTTTCAGTTTTGTACCATCCGGGTTTACTTACATTTGTCATTCAAAAACCCAGAAAACTCTTTTGAAACCCCCTTTCGAAAAATCGGGAATTTTTAAAAATTCATATTTTCAAAAATTTTCCGTGCTCTAACTTTGCCAAAATTTGGGACGATTTAAAAAAGCTGTTTAGTTAGTAGCGATCCATTTACTTACTTTGTCATTTAAACCTAGAAAACTATTTTGAACCCACTTTTTGAGAAAATCTGAATTTGTAAAAAATTTAATTTTCTTAAATTTCCGTCTCTAACTTTGCCAAAATTGGACATTTAAAAAAAATGTTTCAGTAGTAGCGCTCCGGTTTTTTCTTACATTTGTCATTTAAACCCAGAAAACCTCATTTTGGCCCCCTTTTTGAGAAAAAACGGAAATTTTTTTAAAATTCAGTATTCTCACCTTTTTCCGTGCTCTAACTTTTGCCAAAATTTGGCCCCATTTAAAAAAGCAATTTTTTTTTTTTTAGCCTCCCGTTTAAATTACTTTTTTCATTCAAACCCAGAAAACTAATTTTTACCCCCCTTTTTCGGAAAATCTGAAATTTTTAAAAATTCAATTTTTTCTCACTTTTCCGTGCTCTAACTTTGCCATAAATTGGACAATTTTTTAAAAAAAAAATGTTTCAGTTAGTAGCCATCCAGTTTCTTCTTTGCTTCAAACCCAGAAAACTCATTTTGAACCCCTTTTCGAAAATCGTGAAATTGTAAAAATTCAGTATTCTCACCCTTTTTTGCCTAACTTTGCCAATATTGGGCATTTAAAAAAAGCAAATTTTTAGTTAGTAGCTCATCCAGTTTACTTTCATTTGTCATTTTAACCCAGAAAACTCATTGAATCCACTTTTCGAGAAAATCGTGAATTTGTAAACATTCAGTTTTCTCACCTTTTCCGTGCTCTAACTTAGCCAAAATTGGGACGATTTAAAAAAGCCATGTCTCAGTTAGTAGCTCATCCAGTTTACTTACATTTGTCATTCATACCCAGAAAACTCATTTTGAACCCACTTTTCGAGAAAATCGTGAATTTGTAAAAATTCAGTTTTCTTAACTTTTCCGTGCTCTAACTTTGCCAATATTGAGACGATTTAAAAAGCAATGTTTCTGTTAGTAGCGCACGAGTTTACTTACTTTTGTCATTTAAACCCAGAAAACTCATTTTTGAACCCACTTTTCGAGAAAATCGTGAATTTGTAAAAATTCAGTTTTCTCAACTTTTCCGTGCTCTAACTTTGCCAATATTGGGGGCGATTTAAAAAAGCAATGTTTCAGTTAGTAGCACATCAGTTTACTTACATTTGTCATTCAACCTAGAAAACTCATTTTGACCCACTTTTCGAGAAAATCATGAATTTGTATAAATTTCAGTTTCCTTTCAAAGCTCGCCATTTTTGGGAGATTTTAAAAAAGCTATCTTTTCAGTAAGTAGCGCATCCAGTTAAGCTTACTTTTCAATCATTTTCAAACCTATAAAACGCATTTGAGACCCAGTTGTCGAGCTAAATCGTGACTTTGTCAAATTGCAGTATTCTCAACTTTTCGAAGCTCGTGCCCAATTTTGGCGTGAACGATTTAAAACAGCACTGTTTTCAGTATAGCAGTAGCACATTCAGTTACCTAATTTGTCACAACCTAGAAAACTCATTTTGAACCTACTTTTTCTCGAGAATAAATCGTTAATTTGTAAAAAATCAGTATTCTCACTTTTCCAAGCTTGCAAATATTGTGGGATGATTTAAAAAGCAATTTTCTAGTTGGTAGCCGCATACCAGTTTACTTACTTTTGTCATTCAAACCTAGTAAAACGTCTTTTGACACTCTTATTCGAGAAATCGAATTGTAAAATTTCAGTATTCTCACTTTTCCGAACAGTTCTCTCGCCATATTCTGGGACGATTTAAAATATAAGGCTTCTCAGTATAGCACCTCATGTTTACATACTTTTGTCTTCACAACGACCTAGAAAACCTCTATTTTTGAACCCACTTTTCGAGAAAACATCGTGATTTTGTAATAAATTCGTATTTTCAACTTTTCGAAGCTTCGTCCCCATATTGGACGATTTAAAAAAAGCATGTTTTCAGTTAGTCAGCTCATCAACTAGTTTAGCTTACATTGTCATTCAATACCTCGAAAACTCATTTGAATCCCACTTCTTTCGAGAAATTGTGAATTTGTAAAAATTCAGTAATTCTCATCACTTTCTATAAAGCTCTCGCCATATTGTGGTACGATTTAAAAAAGCAACATGTTTTCATATAGTATGCGTGTCAATCCGTTTTATTTACATTTTGTCCATTCACACACCTAGGAAAAACTGTCTTTGAACCCATTTTTTTCTAAAAAAAAATCCGTGTATTTTGTAAAAATCAGTAATCCTCCATCCTCAACTTTTCCAAGCTCGCCAATTGTAAAATTCAGTACTCGCAACTTTTCCACCAACTCGCAATACTTTGTGGATGATTTGAAAAGCAATGTTTCGTAGTAGCTATCCGTTAACTTACTTTGGTCATTCAAACTAGAAACCTCATTTTGGGGGAAACCCACTTTTTCGAGAAATCGTGAATTTGTAAAAATTCAGTATTCTGAACTTTTGCACGGGAAGCTCCGCAATAAGGGGACGAATTAAAAATCCAACTTTTTAGTTAGTAGCGCATCCCGTTTTACTTACATTGTCCATTCAACAACCTAGAAAACTCATTTTGAACCCACTTTTCGAGAAAATCGTGGAATTTTTGTAAATTGAGTATTCTCAACTTTTCAAGCTTGCCAAATGGGGACGATTCTTAAAAGCAATGTTTCAGTTAGTGCTACATAATCCGTTACTTATTTTGTCCATTCAAACTAGAAGACTCATTTTGAACCCACTTTTCCGAGAAAAATCATGAAATTTTGTAAAAATTCAGTATTGTGCAACTTTTACTGAAGCACGCCATACGGGACGATTTAAAACCAATTTTTTTTCGTTAGTAGCGCATCCAGTTTACTTACATTTGTCATTCAACCTAGAAACTCATTTTGACCCACTTCTTCCGAGAAATCGTGAATTTGTTAAAATTTGAGTATTCCTCAACTTTTCAAAGCTTGCCATATGGTGGGAAGATTTAAAAAGCATTTTTCAGTGTTAGTAGCTCATCCGGTTAACTTACTTTCTCATTCAAACCCTAGAAAACTCATTTTGACCCACTTTCCCGAGAAATCTTGGAATTTGTAAAAATTCAGTATTCTAATTTTCCGTGCCTCTAACGTTGTTGCCAATATTGGGACGATTTAAAAAAGCATGTTTCGGTAGTAGCGCATCAAGTTGACTTACATTTGTCATTCAACCTAGAAACTCATTTTGACCCACTTTCCGAGAAAATCGTAATTTGGTAAAATTCAGTATTCTCATCAACTTTTCAAGCTGCCATCTTTGGGGATGATTTAAAAAGCAATTTTTAGTTAGTGCGCGCCTAGTTTACTTACATTTGTCATTAACCTAGAAAACTCTTCTTGAACCCACTTTTTGTTTTGCGAAACTCGTGAATTTGTAAAAAATTCAGTATTCTCACTTTTTCCGTGTCTACTTTGCCAATATTGGACGATTTCTAAAAAAGCAATGTTTCGGTTAGTAGTCGCATCCAGTTTACTTTACATTGTGTCATTCAAACCTAGAAACTATTTTGAACCCGACTTTCCGAGAAATCGTAAATTTTGTAAAATTCAGATTCTCACTTTTTCCAAGCTTGCCACTATTTGGGATGATTAACAAGCAATTTTTTAAGATTAGAAGCGCCATCCAGTTTACTTTACTTTGGTCATTCATAACCTAGAAAAGTTGCATTTTGAAACCCATTATTTCGAGAAATCGTGAATTTTGTGTAAAATTCCGTATTGTCAACTTTTCAAAGCTCGCGCAATATTGGGACGATTTAAAAAGCAATCTTTCAGTTAGTATCACATCCAGTTTACATACTTTTGTCATTCAAACCTAGAAAACGTCTTTTTGACCCAACTTTTTTCGAGAAATCCGTAATTTTTGTAAAATTCAGTCATTCTCAACTTTTTCAGACGCTCTCCAATATTGGGACTATATAAAAAAGCAATGTTTCATTTAGTAGACCGCTCCAGGTTTTACTTACTTTTTGTCATTCAAACTCAAACTCATTTTGACCTCACGTTTTTCGAGAAATCGTGAATTTGTTACAATTGCAGTATTCTTTCTCACACTTTTTTCAAACTCCGCCCATATTGGGAATCGATTTTAAAAAGCACTGTTTCAGTAGAAACGCATCCAGTGTTAACTTACATTTGTCATTAAACCTAAAAACCTCATTTTGAAGACCCACTTTTCGAGAAAATCGTGAATTTGTTTAAATTGAGTATTCTCACTTTTCAACTCGCCAATATTGGGCGCTTTAAAAAACAAGGTTTTAGTTAGTACGCAATATATATATACTTACATTTGTCATTCGGAGAGCCTCGAAAAAATCATTTGACCCACTTTTTCGCGGAAATCGGGAATTTGTAAAAAAAAAAGCAGTATTCCCAACTTTTCCGTGCTCTAACTTTGCCAACATTGGAACGATTTAAAAAAGCACTGTTTCAGTTAGGCACGATACAACGTTTACTTACTTTTGTTCATTCAAACCTAGAAAACTCATTTTTGAACCCACTTTTCCGATGAAGTCGTGAATTTTGTCAAAATTGAGTATTCTCAACTTTTCAAAGCTCCGCCATATTGCGACGATTTTAAAAAGCACTGTTTTCAGTTGTAGCACATTCAGTTTCCTACATTTGTCATTCAAACTAGACAAAACTCATTTTTATTGAACACCAATTTTTCGCGAAAATCTTGAATTTGTAAAAATTTCAGTATTCTCAATTTTCCAAGCTTGCCATTTGGGATAATTTAAAAAGCTATTTTTTTAGTTAGTATTAGCGCATCCAATTTTACATTATACTTTTGTCATCAAACCTAAAACCTCATTTTGACCCCACTGTTCGAGAAAATCGTGATTTGTTAAAATGCGTATTCTCAACTTTCATGTTTGGCCTAATATTGGGCCGATTAAAAAAAGCAATCTTTCAAGTTATTATCACATCAGTTTACATACTTTTGTCTTCAAACCTAGAAATCCTCATTTTGAACCACTTTTCCGGAAAATCGGTAAATTTTTTAAATTCATATTCTCAACTTTTCAAACGCTCGCCAATATTGGGACGATTTAAAAAAAGCATGTTTCAGTTAGTAGCGCATCAGTTTTACTTACTTTTGTCATTCAAACCTAGAAAACTCATTTTTGACCCACTTTTCGAGAAACTCGTGATTTTGTCAAAATTGAGTATTCTCAACTTTTCAAAGCTCGCCAATCTTGCAGACTATTTAAGAAGCACTGTTTCAGTTATAGACATTCAGTTTACCTGCATGTGTCATTCAACTCCTAGAAAACTCATTTTGAACCCTTTTTCTAAAAAAATCGTGAATTTGTAAAAATTCAGTATTCTCAACTTTTCCAAGCTCGCCAATTTGTAAAAATTCAGTATTCTCAACTTTTCCAAGCTCGCCAATATTGGGATGATTTAAAAAAGCAATGTTTCAGCTAGTAGCTCATCATTTCCTTACTTTTTGTCATTCAACCTAGAAAACTCATTTGAAACCCACTTTTCGAGAAATCGTGAATTTGTCAAATTGAGTATTTCTCAACTTTTCAAAGCTCGCAATATTGCGACGATTTAAGAAATGCACTGTTTTCGTTAGTTCAGCATTTCATTTACTGCATTTTGTCATTCAAACCTATAAAACTCATTTTGAACCCATTTTTCTAAAAAAAAATCGTGGAATTTGTAAAAATTCAGTATTCTCAACTTTTCCAAGCTCGCCAATTTGTAAAAAATTCAGTATATCGCAACTTTTCTCAAGCTCGCCAATATTGGGATGATTTAAAAAAAGCAATGTTTTCAGTAATAGCGCTCCAGTTTTAACTTACTTTGTCATTTACCTAGAAAACTCATTTTGAACCCACTTTTCGAGAAAATCGTGAATTTGTCAAAATTGAGTATTCTCAACTTTTCATAATAGCTTCGCCAATATTGCGACGATTTAAGAAAGCACTGTTTCAGTTAGTAGCACATTCAGTTTACCTGCATTTGTCATTCAAACCGAGAAAACTCATTTTGAACCCACTTTTCGAGAAAATCGTAATTTTTAAAAATTAGTTTTTCCTTTTCCTTTCAACTTTTTCCAAAATTTGGGACGATTTAAAAAAAACAAAGTTTCAGTTAGTACGCATCCCTTTTTTCTTCTTTTTTTCATTAAAACCTAGAAAACTTTTTGAACCCCTTTTCGAGAAAAACGTGAATTTGTAAAATTTATTTTCTCAACTTTTCCGTTTTCTAATTTTTGCCTTAATTGGCAAATTGGGACTTTTTAAAAAAGAAAACGATCCAATTTTTTTACTTTTTTCATTCAAACCCCAGAAACCATTTTGAACCCACCCTTTTGGAAAAAACGTGAATTTTAAAATTTGTTTTTCTCAATTTTTCCCTGCCTAACTTTCCATATTGACGATTTAAAAAAGCAATGTTTCATTTGTAGCCATTTAAAATTTTTACTTCATTTTTCATTTAAACCTGAAAACTATTTTTTGAACCCACTTTTTCGAGAAAATCGTGAATTTGTTAAAATTGAGTATTCTCAACTTTTCCAAGCTCGCCAATATTGGGACGATTTAAAAAGCAATGTTTCAGTAAGTAGCGCATCCAGTTTACTTACTTTTGTCATTCAAACCTAGAAAACTCATTTTGAACCCAGTTGTCGAGAAAATCGTGAATTTGTAAAAATTCAGTATTCTCAACTTTTCCAAGCTCGCCAATATTGGGATGATTTAAAAGCAAAGTTTCAGTTAGTAGCGCTCCAGTTTACTTACTTTGTCATTCAAACCTAGAAAACCCCATTTTGAACCCACTTTTCGAAAAATCGTGAATTTGTAAAATTCAGTTTTCTCAACTTTTCCGTGCTCTAACTTTGCCAATATTGGGACGATTTAAAAAAAAAAGTTTGTTTTCAGTTAGTAGCGCATCCATTTACTTACTTTTGTCATTCAAACCCAGAAAACTCATTTTGAACCCACTTTTCGCGAAAATCGTGAATTTGTAAAAATTCAGTTTTCTCAACTTTTCCGTCCTCTAACTTTGCCAATATTGGGACGATTTAAAATAGCACTGTTTCAGTTAGTAGCGAATCCAGTTTACTTACATTTGTCATTCAAACCTAGAAAACTCATTTTGAACCCACCTTTCGAGAAAATCGTGAATTTGCCAAAATTAGGTATTCTGAACTTTTCCGTGCTCTAACTTTGCCAAAATTGGGATCGATTTAAAAAGCAATGTATCAGTTAGTAGCGCACCAGTTTACTTTTCATTTGTCATTCAAACCTAGAAAACTCATTTTGAACCCACTTTTCGAGAAAATCGTGAATTTGTTAAAATTCAGTATTCTCAACTTTTCAAAGCTCGCCAATATTGGGACGATTTAAAAAGCAATGTTTCAGTAAGTAGCGCATTCAGTTTACTTACTTTTGTCATTCAAACCTTGAAAACTCATTTGAACCCACTTTTCGAGAAAATCGTGAATTTGTAAAAATTCAGTATTCTCAACTTTTCCAAGCTCGCCAATATTGGGATGATTTAAAAAGCAATGTTTCAGTTAGTAGCGCACCAGTTTACTTACTTTTGTCATTCAAACCTAGAAAACTCATTTTGAACCCACTTTTCGAGAAAATCGTGAATTTTTATACAATTGAGTATTCTAAACTTTTCAAAGCTCGCCAATATTGGGACGATTTAAAAAAGCAAAGTTTCAGTTAGTGGCGCATCCAGTTTACTTACTTTTGTCATTCAAACCTAGAAAACTCATTTTGAACCCACTTTTCGAGAAAATCGTGAATTTGTTACAATTGAGTATTCTCAACTTTTCCGTGCTCTAACTTAGCCAATATTGGGACGATTTAAACAAGCAATGTTTCAGTTAGTAGCGCATCCAGTTTACTTACATTTAGCATTCAAACCTAGAAAACTCATTTTGAACCCACTCTTCGAGAAAATCGTGAATTTGTAAAAATTGAGTATTCTCAACTTATCCAAGCTCGCCAATATTGGGACGATTTAAAAAAGCAATGTTTTAGTTAGTAGCGCAACCAGTTTACTTACTTTTGTCATTCAAACCCAGAAAACTCATTTTGTACCCACTTTTCGCGAAAATCGTGAATTTGTAAAAATTCAGTTTTCTCAACTTTTCCGTGCTCTAACTTTGCCAATATTGGGACGATTTAAAAAAAACGTTGTTTCAGTTAGTAGCGCATCCAGTTTACTTACTTTTGTCATTCAAACCCAGAAAACTCATTTTGTACCCACTTTTCGCGAAAATCGTGAATTTGTAAAAATTCAGTTTTCTCAACTTTTCCGCCTCTACTTGCCAATATTGGGAGATTTAAAAAAGTAATTTTCAGTTATTAGCGACCCGTTTACTTACATTTGCCATTCAAACCTAAAACTCATTTTTAACCCCCCTTTTGAGAAAATCGTGAATTTGTTAAAAATTGAGTATTTTCAACTTTTCCCAAAGCTCGCAGATATTGGGATGATTTAAAAAAGCAATGTTTCAGTTAGTAGCGCAACCAGTTTACTTACATTTGTCATTCAAACCTAGAAAACTCATTTTGCACTCACTTTTCGCGAAAATTGTGAATTTGTAAAAATTCAGTATTTTCAACTTTTCCCCCCCAAGCTCGCCAATATGGGGCGATTTTAAAAAAAGCAATGTTTTAGTTAGTAGCGCATCCAGTTTACTTACTTTTGTCATTCAAACCTAGAAAACTCATTTTGAAACCAGTTTTTGTACAAATTCAGTATTCTCAACTTTTTCAAGCTTGCCAATATTGGGACGATTTGAAAAAGCAATTCTTCAGTTAGTAGCGCATCCAGTTTACTTACATTTGTCATTTAAACCCAGAAAACTCATTTTGAAAATCACTTTTCGAGGAAAATCGTGAATTTGTTTTTAAAAATTTAAATATTCTCAACTTTTCAAAGCTCGCCAATATTGGGACGATTTAAAAAAGCAACTTTTCAATTATTAGCTCAACCAGTTTACTCTATTTTGTCATTCAAACCTAGAAAACTCATTTTGAACCCACTTTTCGAGAAAATCGTGAATTTGTTAAAATTGAGTATTCTCAATTTTTCAAAGCTCGCCAATATTGGGACGATTTAATAAAGCAATGTTTTATTAAGTAGCGCATCCAGTTTACTTACATTTGTCATTCAAACCTAGAAATTTCATTATGAACCCACTTTTCGAGAAAATCGTGAATTTGTTAAAATTGAGTATTCTCAACTTTTCAAAGCTCGCCAATATTGGGACGATTTAAAAAAACAATGTTTCAGTTTATTTGCGAAACCAGTTGACTCTATTTTGTCATTCAAACCTGAAAACTCATTTTTAACCCACTTTTCGAGAAAATCGTGAATTTGTAAAAATTCAATATTCTCAACTTTTCCAAGCTCGCCAATATTGGGATGATTTAAAAAGCAATGTTTCAGTAAGTAGCGCATTCAGTTTACTTACTTTTGTCATTCAAACCTTGAAAACTCATTTTGAACCCAGTTGTCGAGAAATCGTGAATTTGTTAAAATTGAGTATTCTCAGCTTTTCAAAACTCGCCAATATTGGGGGCGATTTAAAAAGCAATGTTTAAGTTAGTAGCGCATCCAGTTTACTTACATTTGTCATTCAAACCTAGAAATTTTATTTTGAACCCACTGTTCGAGAAAATCGTGAATTTGTTCAAATTCAGTATTCTCAACTTTTCAAAGCTCGCCAATATTAGGACGATTAAAAAAAGCAATGTTTCAGTTAGTAGCGCAACCAGTTTACTTACTTATGTCATTCAAACCTAGAAAAAATCATTTGAACCCACTTTTCGAGAAAATCGGGAATTTGTTAAAAATTTAGTATTCTCAAACTTTTCAAAGCTCGCCAATATTGGGACGATTTAAAAAGCAATGTTTCAGTAAGTAGCGCATTCAGTTTACTTACTTTTGTCATTCAACCTTGAAAACTCATTTGAACCCCCTTTTTGAGAAAATCGTGAATTTGTAAAAATTCAATATTCTCAACTTTTCCAAGCTCGCCAAATATTGGGACGATTTAAAAAAGGGAATGTTTAGTTAGTAGCGCAACCAGTTTACTTACTTTTGTCAAATTTAACCTAGAAAACTCATTTTGAACCCACTTTTCGCGAAAATCGTGAATTTGTTAAAATTGAGTATTCTCAACATTTCAAAGCTCGCCAATATGGGGACGATTTAAAAAAGCAATGTTTCGTTAGTAAGCGCATCCAGTTTACTACTTTTGTCATTCAAACCTAGAATTCTCATTTTGAACTCACTTTTTGAGAAAAATCGTGAATTTGTTAAAATTGAGTATTCTCAACTTTTCAAAGCTCGCCAATATTGGGATGATTTAAAAAGCAATGTTTCAGTAAGTAGCGCATCCAGTTTACTTACTTTTGTCATTCAAAACCCTTTAAAACTCATTTGAACCACTTTTTTGAGGAAAAATCGGGGAATTTGTAAAAATTTAATATTCTCAACTTTTCAAAGCTCGCCAATATTGGGACGATTTAAAAAAGCAATGTTTCAGTTATTAGCGCAACCAGTTGACTCTATTTTGTCATTCAAAACCTAGAAAAAACTCATTTTGAACCCATTTTTCGAGAAAATCGTGAATTTGTAAAAATTCAGTATTCTCACCTTTTCCAAGCTCGCCAATATTGGGGTGATTTAAAAAGCAATGTTTCAGTTTAAATAGCGCATTCAGTTTACTTACTTTTGTCAAATTTAAACCTTGAAAACTCATTTTGAACCCAGTTGTCGAGAAATCGTGAATTTGTTAAAATTGAGTATTCTCAGCTTTTCAAAGCTCGCCAATATTGGGACGATTTAAAAAAGCAATGTTTAAGTTAGTAGCGCATCCAGTTTACTTACATTTGTCATTCAAACCTAGAAAACTCATTTTGAACCCAATTTTCGAGAAAATCGTGAATTTGTTACAATTGAGTATTCTAAAATTTTCAAAGCTCGCCAATATTGGGACGATTTAAAAAAAACAAAGTTTCAGTAGTGGCGCTTCCAGTTTACTTACTTTTTTCATTCAAACCTAGAAAACTCATTTTTAACCTACTTTTTGAGAAAATCGTGAATTTGTTAAAATTCAGTATTCTCAACTTTTCAAAGCTCGCCATTGGGACGATTTAAAAAGCAATTTTTTAGTTAGCAGGGCATCCAGTTTACTTACTTTTGTCATTCAAACCTAGAAAACTCATTTTGAACCCACTTTTCGAGAAAATCGTGAATTTTTATACAATTGAGTATTCTAAACTTTTTTAAAGCTCGCCAATATTGGGACGATTTAAAAAAGCAAAGTTTCAGTTAATGGCGCATCCAGTTTCTTACTTTTGTCATTCAAACCTAGAAAACTCATTTTGAACCCACTTTTCGAGAAAATCGTGAATTTGTTACAATTGAGTATTTCAACTTTTTCCCTGCTCAACTTAGCCAAAATTGGGACGATTTAAACAAGCAATGTTTTAGTTAGTAGCGCATCCAGTTATTAATTTAGCATTCAAACCTAGAAAACTCATTTTGAACCCACTCTTCGAGAAAATTGTGAATTTTTTAAAAATTGAGTTTCTCAACTTTTTCCAAGCTCGCCAATATTGGGACGATTTAAAAAAGCAATGTTTTAGTTAGTAGCGCACCAGTTTACTTACTTTTGTCATTCAAACCTAGAAAAAAACTCATTTTGAACCCACTTTTCGGGGGGAAAATCGTGAATTTTTTTAAAATTCATATTCTCAACTTTTCAAAAGCTCGGGCCCAAAATTGGGACGATTTAAAAAGCAATGTTTCAAGTAGCGCATCCAGTTTATTTCTTTTGTCATTCAAACCTAGAAAACTCATTTTGAACCCCACTTTTCGAGAAAATCGTTTAATTTGTTAAAAATTGGGGTATTCTCAACTTTTCCCAAAGCTCGCCAATATTGGAACGATTTAAAAAAACAATTTTTCAGTTAGTAGCGCAACCAGTTTACTCTATTTTGTCATTCAAACCTAGAAAACTAATTTTGAACCCACTTTTTCGAGAAATCGGAATTTGTTTAAAATTAGTATTCTCAACTTTTCAAAGCTCGCCCCAAAATTGGGACGATTTAAAAAAGCAAAGTTTCAGTTAGTAGCGCATCCAGTTTACTTACATTTTCATTCAAACCTAGGAAAAATCATTTTGAACTCACTTTTCGAGAAAATCGTGAATTTGTTAAAATTGAGTATTCTCAACTTTTCAAAGCTCGCCAATATTTTGACGATTTAAAAAAGCAATGTTTCAGTTATTAGCGCAACCAGTTGACTCTATTTTGTCATTCAAACCTAGAAAACTCATTTTGAACCCACTTTTCGAGAAAATCGTGAATTTGTTAAAATTGAGTATTCTCAACTTTTCAAAGCTCGCCAATATTGGGACGATTAAAAAAAAGCAATGTTTTAGTTAGTAGCGCATCCAGTTTACTTACCCTTTGTCATTCAAACCTAGAAATTTCATTTGAACCCACTTTTCGAGAAAATCGTGAATTTGTTAAAATTTAGTATTCTCAACTTTTCAAAGCTCGCCAATATTGGGACGATTTAAAATAGCAATGTTTCAGTTATTAGCGCAACCAGTTGACTCTATTTTGTTATTCAAAACCCAGAAAAAATAATTTTGAACCCACTTATCGAGAAAATCGTGGGAATTTTTTAAAATTGAGTATTCTCAACTTTTCAAAGCTCGCCAATATTGGGACCCATTTAAAAAGCAATGTTTTAGTTAGTAGCGCATCCAGTTTACTTACACTTGTCATTCAAACCTAGAAATTTCATTTTGAACCCACTTTTCGAGAAAATCGTGAATTTGTAAAAATTCAATATTCTCAACTTTTCAAAGCTCGCCAATATTGGGACGATTTAAAAAAGCAATGTTTTAGTTAGTAGCGCATCCAGTTTACTTACACTTGTCATTCAAACCTAGAAATTTCATTTTGAACCCACTTTTCGAGAAAATCGTGAATTTTATTAAAAAATTTAGTATTCTCAACTTATCAAAGCTCGCCAAAATTTGGACGATTTGAACAAGCAATGTTTCATTAGTAGCGCAACCCCAGTTTACTTACTTTGTCATTCCCAAACCTAGAAAATCATTTGAACCCACTTTTCGAGAAAATAGTGAATTTGTTAAAATTCAGTATTCTCAACTTTTCAAAGCTCGCCAATATTGGGGCGATTTAAAAAAACAATTTTTAGTTATTAGCGCATCCCCGTTTACTTACATTTGTCACCCCCTAGAAAAATTTTTTTTTTAACCCCCTTTTTCGAGAAAATCGTGAATTTTTTTAAAAATTGGGGTTTCTCACTTTTCAAAGCTCGCCAATATTGGAACGATTTAAAAAAAAAAATTTTTCATTTTTTAGCGCAAACCCCGTTTTAAATTACTTTTGTATTCAAACCTAGAAAACTCATTTTGAAACCCCCTTTTCGAAAAAAACGTGAATTTGTTAAATCAGTATTTTCAACTTTTCAAAGCTCGCCAATTTTGACGATTAAAAAAAGGGAATGTTTTTAGTTAGTAGGGGCAACCAGTTTTTCTTACTTATGTATTCAAAACCTAGAAAACTCATTTTGAACCCACTTTTTCGAGAAAAACGTGAATTTGTTAAAATTCAGTATTCTCAACTTTTCAAAGCTTTGCCAATTTTTGGGCCCATTAAAAAAAAAGGGAATGTTTTTAGTTAGTAGCCATCCCTTTTCCCTTTCTTTTTTTCATTCAAACCTAGAAAACTCCTTTTGGGAAACCCCTTTTCGAGAAAAACGTGAATTTGGGTTTAAAAATTTATTTTTCTCCCAAATTTTCAAAAGGGTCGCCAATATTTTGACGATTGAAAAAAGCTATGTTTTCAGTTGTAGGGGCAACCAGTTTTTCTTCTATTTTGTTTTTCAAAAACCCAGAAAAACTAAATTTTTAACCCACTTTTTTAGAAAAATTTTTGAATTTGGGTTAAAAAGGATATTCTCAACTTTTCAAAGCTCGCCAAAATTGGGACATTTTAAAAAAGCAAGGGTTTTTTTTAGTAGGGGCATCCAGTTTACTTACAAATTGTCATTCCAAAACCCAGAAAAATTTTATTTTGAAAACCCCCCCCTTTTTGAGAAAAACGTGATTTGTAAAAATTCAGGGTTTTGCAAAATTTTCAAGCTCGCCAAAATTGGGACGATTTTTAAAAAAACAATGGGTTTTAGTTATTAGCGCCAAACCAAATTTTACTCTATTTTGTCATTCAAACCTAGAAAAAATCCCTTTTGAACCCACTTTTTGAGAAAAAACGTGAATTTGTTAAAAATTGGGGTATTCTCAACTTTTTTAAAGCTCGGGCCCAAAATTGGAACGATTTTTAAAAAAAAAATTTTTCAGTTAGTAGCGCAACCAGTTTACTCTATTTTTTTCATTCAAACCCAGAAAACTAATTTTTTAACCCACTTTTCGAGAAAATCGTGAATTTTTTAAAATTGAGTATTCTTAACTTTTCAAAAACTCGCCAAAATTGGGACGATTTAAAAAAAAAAAGGTTTTAGTTAGTAGCGCACCCAGTTTAAATTACTTTTTTCTTCAAAACCCAGAAAAATCTTTTTTTTCCCCCCTTTTTGAGAAAAACGTGAATTTTTATACCAAATTGGGGTATTCAAAAATTTTTCAAAACTTTGCCCCAAAAATTTTTGGGGGGGATTTAAAAAAGCAAAGTTTCAGTTTTTTTTTTTTTGTGGGGGGGCATCCAGTTTACTTACTTTTTTTCATTCAAACCCAGAAAAAATCAAATTTTAAACCCCCTTTTTTGAGAAAATCGTGAATTTTTTTACAATTGAGTTTCCCCACTTTTCCGTGGGTCTAACTTAGCCAAAATTTTTGGGGCGATTTTTAAAAAGCAAAGTTTTCAGTTAGTACGCATCCAGTTTACTTACATTTTTGGTTTTCAAACCTAGAAAAATCATTTTTTAAACCCCCTCTTCGAGAAAATCCCTGAATTTTTTAAAAATTGAGTATTTTCAACTTACCAAACTTTGGGGGCCAAATATTGGGCGATTTAAAAAGCAAAGTTTCAGTTAGGGAGCGGGAACCGTTTACTTTCTTTTTTCCCTTCAAACCTAAAAAACTTTATTTTGAACCCCCTTTTTTGAAAAATCGGGAATATGTTAAATTCAGTATTCTCAAATTTTTTAAAGCTCGCCAATTTGGGGCGGGTTAAAAAAGCAAAGTTTCGTTAGTAGCCAACCCCCTTTTCTTTCTTATTCATTCAAACCTAGAAAACTCATTTTGAACCCACTTTTCGAGAAAATCGTGAAATTTTTTAAAATTCGTATTCCAAATTTTTTAAACTCGCCAATATTTGGGGGCGATTAAAAAAAAGGCAATGTTTTTGGGTTTGTACGCATCCATTTTTTCTTACCCTTTTTTATTCAAACCTAAAAACTCATTTTGAACTCACTTTTCGAAAAAAATTTGTGAATTTGTTAAAAATTTAGTATTCTCAAATTTTCAAAGCTCGCCAAAATTTTGACGATTGAAAAAAAACTATGTTTTTAGTTAGTAGCGCAACCATTTTAAATCTATTTTGTCATTCAAACCCAGAAAACTAAATTTTTTAACCCACTTTTTTTGGGAAAAACGTGAATTTGTTAAAAATTTATATTTTTCAAAATTTTCAAAGGTCGCCAAAATTTGGGGGCATTTAAAAAAAACAAAGTTTTTTGTTGTATATCGGGATCCCTTTTTCTTACCTTGCATTCAAACCTAAAATTTCATTTTTAACCCACTTTTTTGAGAAAATCGTGAATTTGTAAAAATTCAGTATTTTGCAACTTTTTAAAGCTCCCAAAATTGGGAAAATTAAAAAAAACAATTTTTTTTAGTTTTTGTAGCGCATTTCCCTTTTTCTTACTTTGTCAAATTTAAAAATAGAAATTTTTTTTTTTAACCCACTTTTCGAGAAAAACCTGAATTTGGGTTAAAATTTTATTTTTCTCAACCTTTTTAAAACTCGCCAATATTTGGGGCAATTTTTAAAAAAGGGATGTTTCAGTTTTTTAGCGGGAAACCCTTTGGGCTCTATTTTGTCATTCAAAACCCCGAAAACCATTTTGAACCCACTTTTTTGAGAAAATTTGTGGAAGTTTTTAAAAATTCAATATTCTCAAACTTTTCCCAAACTCGCCAAATTGGGATGAAATTTAAAAAACAATGTTTTAGGGAAAATAGCGCATCCAGTTTTCTTACTTTTGTCATTCAAACCCAGAAAAACTCATTTTTAACCCAGTTGTCGGAAAAAAATGAATTTTTTAAAATTGAGTATTCTCAGCTTTTCAAAAAACTCGCCAAAATTGGGGCGAAATTTTAAAAAAACCAAAGTTTTTAAATTAGTAGCGCATCCAGATTACTTACATTTTGTTATTCAAACCTAGGGAAATTTTATTTTAACCCACTTTTCGAGAAAAATCGTGAATTTGTTAATTAAAATTTAGTATTGGTTTAACTTTTTTTAAAGGGTCGCCAAAATTAGGACGATTAAAAAAAGCAATGTTCCGTTAAATAGCGCCCCAGTTTTTTCTTCCCTTTTGTCATTCAAACCTAGAAAACTCATTTTTTAACCCACTTTTCGAGAAAATCGTGGGAAATTTTTTTAAAATTGGGGTAATTTCCAAATTTTAAAAACTCGCCAATATTTTGGGAAAGATTTAAAAAAGCAATTTTTTAGTTTTAGCGCATCCATTTTTCTTACATTTGTCATTCAAACCTTGAAAAAATTTATTTGAACCCACTTTTCGAGAAAATCGTGAATTTGTAAAAATTCAATATCTCAACTTTTCCAAACTCGCCAAAATGGGATATTTAAAAAACAAAGTTTTTAGGGGGAAGCGCACCCAGTTTATTAACTTTTGTCATTCAAACCTAAAAACTCATTTTGAACCCCCTTTTCAAAAAAAATCGGGGAATTTTTTATTCAAATTTAGTATTTTAAACTTTTCAAAGCTCGCCAATATTTGGGACGATTTAAAAAAGCAAAGTTTAAGTTTAGTGGCGCATCAGTTTACTTACTTTTGTCATTCAAACCTACACAACTACTTTTGAACCCACTTTTTCGGGGGGGGGGGGGAGAAAATCGTGAATTATGTTACAATTGAGTATTCTCAACTTTTCGTGCTCTAACTTAGGCCAATAATTGGGACGCTTTAACAAGCAATGTTTCAGTTAGTAGCGCATCCAGTTTACTTACATTTAGCATTCAACCTAGAAAACTCATTTTGAACCACTCTTCGAGAAAATCGTGAATTTGTAAAAATTGGTATTCTCAACTTATTCCAAGCTCGCCAAAATTGGGACGATTTGCAAAAGCAATGTGTCAGTTAGTAGTGGGGGCAACATTAACTTACTTTTGTCATTCAAACCTAGAAAACTCATTTTGAACCCACTTTTCGAGAAATAGTGATTTGTTAAAATTCAGTATTCTCAACTTTCAAAGGCTCGCCAATTATTGGGACATTAAAAAAAGCAATGTTTCAGTTATTAGCGCATCCAGTTTACTTCATTTGTCATTCAAACTTGAAACTCATTTTGAACCCCCTTTTCGAGAACAATCTGAATTTTTAATACAATTGAGTATTCTACAACACTTTTCAAGCTCGCCAATATGGGACGCATTTCACAAGCTCAAGTTTTCAGTTAGGGGCGCATCCAGTTTACTTACTTTTGGTCTTCCACCTAGAAAACTCCTTTTGAACGCCACTTTTCGAGAAATCGTGAATTTGTTGACAATTGATTTGTCTCAACTTTTCCAGGGGGGGGGTGCTCTTACTTAGCCAATATTGGACGATTTAAACAAGCAATGTTTTCAGTTAGTAGCGCATCCAGTGTTACTTACATTTAGCATTCAACCTAGAAAACTCCAGTTTGGAACCCACTTTTCGAGAAATCGTGAATTTGTAAAAATTGATTATTCTCATCTATCCACGGCTCGCACAATATTGGGACGATTTAAAACAGCAATGTTTCAGTTATTAGCGCAACAGTTTACTTACTTTTGTCATTCAAAACCTAGAAAACCTCATTTTAACTCACTTTTCTAGAAAATCGTGAATATGTTTAAAATTTGAGTATTCTCAACTTTTCAAAGCTCCAAAATTTTAAGATTCAGAAAAAGCTATGTTTCAGTTAGTAGCGCAACCAGTTTACCTCTATTTTGTCATTCAAACCTAGAAACTAATTTTGAACCCACTGTCGAGAAAATCGTGAATTTGTTAAAATTGAGTATTCTCACTTTTCAAGCTCGCCAATATTGTGACGATTTAAAAAAGCATGTTTAGTAAGTCGCGCATCCATTTACTTACACTTGTCATTCAAACTAGAAATTTTCATTTTGAACTCCACTTTCGAGAAAATCGTGAATTTTGGTAAACATTCAGTCTATCGCAACTTTTCAAAGCTCGCCAATATTGGTATGATTAAAAAAGCCATTTTTAAGTTAGTAGCGCACCAGTTTACTTACATTTTGTCATTCAACCGTAGAAATTTCATTTAAATCGCACTTTTCGAAGAAAATCGTGAATTTGTTAAAATTGATATTCTCAACTTTTCAAAGCTTCTGCCAATATTGGGACGATTTAAATATAAGAAAGGGCCAATGTTTTTCAGTGGTATTATGCGCAACGACAGGTTGTATCAGCTGTACGTTTTGTCCGTTTCAACACCTAGAAAACTCATTTTGAACCAGTTTGAGAAAATCGTGAATTTGTTAAAATTGATTATTCTCAGCTTTTCAAAGCTCGCCAATATTGGTACGAATTTAAAAGCAATGTTTAAGTTATGTAGCGCATCCAGTTTACTTACATTTGTCATATCAACCTAGAAAGTTTCATTTTGAACACCACTTTTTCGAGAAAATCGTGAATTTGTTAAAATTCAGAAATATTGTCAAACTTTTCAAACAAGCTCGACAATATTAAGGACGATTAAAAAAAGCGTAATGGTTCAGTAGTAGCGCAACCAGTTTACTTACTTATGTCTATTCAAACCTAGAAAACTCATTTTGAACCCACTTTTCGAGAAAATCCGTGAATTTGTCACAAAATTGCAATAATATCTCGACACTCTTTTCCAGCTCGCCAATTATTGGGATGATTTAAAAAGCAATGTTGTAAGTAGCGCATCCAGTTTTACTTACTTTTGTCATTCAAACCTAGAAAAACTCATTTTGACCCCAGTTGTCGATGAAAATCGTGAATTTTGTTACAAATTGAGTATTCTCAGCTTTTGTCAAGCTCGCCAATATTGGGACGAGTTAAAAAAGCAATGTTTAAAGGTTTAGTAGCGCATCCAGTTTACTTACATTGTCATTCAAACCTATAATTGTCATTTTGAAACCCCTGTTCGTGAGAAATCGTGAATTTGTTAAAATTCCAGTATTGTCAACTTTTTCAAGCTCGCCAATATTAGGACGACTTAAAAAAGCAATGTTTCAGTTCGTATTGCGCAACCAGTTTACTTACACTTATGTCATTTCAAACCTAGAAAGCAACTCATTTTGACCCACATTTTCGGAGAAAAATCGTGAATATTTAAAAATTCAGTATTCTCCAAGCTTTTTCACAGCTCTGGCAATATTGGGACGAATTTAAAAAAGCAAATTTTTTTAGTTATTAGGCGCATCCAGTGTACTTACATTTGGGTCATTCAAACCTTGAAAACTCATTTGAACCACTTTTCGAGACAAATTCGTGAATTTGTAAAATTCAATATTCTCAACTTTTTGCAGCTCGCCAATCTTGGGATGATTTAAAAAGCAATGTTTTCAGTTAGTAGCGCACAGCCATTTACTTACTTTTGTCATTCATGTGTATACCTAGAAACACTCTTTTGACCCATTTTCGAGAAAATCGTGAATTTTTATACAATTGATATCTAGAACTTTTCGAAAGCTCGCAGCCAATATTGGATTGATTTAGAATTATCATAAATCATGGACGAAAGTAATTCGTTTAGTGGCGCATCCAGTGTAGGGCTTACTTTGTCATTCCAAGAACCTAGAACACTCATTTTGAACCCACTTTTCGAGAAAATCGTGAATTTGTTAAAATTGACAGTATTCTTAACTTTTCACAAGCTCGCCATATTGGGACGATTTAAAAAAGCAATGTTATCAGTAGTAGTCGCCTCCAGTTTTACTTAGCTTTTGTCATTCAGATCACAGGCTAAAAAACGCATTTTGTGAACACCCCCTTTTCGGAATCGTGAATTGTATAAAATTCAGTATTCTCAACTTTCCAAGCTCGCCAATTTGGGATGATTTAAAAAGCATGTTTTAAGTTTAGCAGCAGCATCCCGTTTACTTTACTTTGGTCATCTCAACCTAAAAGCCCACTCATTTTGAAATTCCAGTTTGTCGAGAAAATCGTGATATTTGTTATTTATTGAGTATTCTCAACTTTTTCAAATCTTTGCCAATATGGGGACGATTTAAAAAGACAATTTTTCTGTTAGTAGCGCATCAAGTTTACTTACATTTGTCATTCAAACCTCGAAAAATCATTTTGAATCCACTTTTCGAGAAAATCGTTAACTTGTAGAAAAAAATTGAATACATTCTCCACTTATCCAAGCTCGCCATATGGGACGATTTAAAAAGCAATTTTTTGTTAGTATCGCATCAAGTTTAACCCGAAATACTCATTTTGAATCCACTTGTCGAGAAAATCGTTACTTGTAAAAATTGAATATTCTCAACTTATCCAAGCGCGCCATATTGGACGATTTAAAAAGCAATTTTTTAAGTTAGTAGGGCATCCAGTTTTACTTACATTTGTCATTTAAACCTAGAAAACCATTTTGAACCCAGTTGTCGAGAAATTCGTGAATTTGTTAAAATTGAGGTATTCTCACTTTTCAAAAGCTCGCCAATATTGGGACGATTTAAAAAAGCAATGTTTCAGTTAGTAGCGCATCCAGTTTACTTACATTTGTCATTCAAACCTAGAAATTTCATTTTGAACCCACTTTTCGAGAAAATCGTGAATTTGTTAAAATTCAGTATTGTCAACTTTTCAAAGCTCGCCAATATTAGGACGATTAAAAAAAGCAATGTTTCAGTTAGTAGCGCAACCAGTTTACTTACTTATTTCCATTCAACCTAGACAACTCATTTTGAAGCCCACTTTTCGAGAAAATCGTTGAATATGTTAAAATTCATTATTCTCAACTTTTCAGAGCTCGCCAAATATTGGGACGATTTAAAAATAGCAATTTTTTAGTTATTAGCGCATCCATTTTTACTTAAATTTGTCATTCAAACTGAAAACTCATTTGAACCCACTTTTCGAGCAAATCGTGAATTATGTAAAATTCAATATTCTCAACTTTTGCAAGCTCGCCAATATTGGGATGATTTAAAAAAGGCAATGTCTGTCAGTTAGTTAGCGCACCCGTTTACTTACTTTTGGGGTCATTCCAAACCCTTAGAACAGAAAAAAAAATAAAAACATTTCCCCAATTTTGACCCACTCTTTCGAGAAAATCGTGAATTTTTATACAATTGAGTATTCTAAACTTTTCAAAGCTCGCCAATATTGGGACGATTTAGAAAAAGCAAAGTATCAGTTAGTGCGCATCCAGTTTACCTACTTTTGTCATTCAATACCTGAAAACTCATTTTGAACCCACTTTTCGAGAAAATCGTGAATTTGGTTTAAAATTGAGATTCTCACTTTTCAAAGCTCGCCCAATATTGGGACGATTTAAATAAAAGCAATGTTTCAGTTAGTAGCTGCATCCAGTTTACCTGTGCTTTTGTCATGCAAACCTAAAAAACCCTCATTTTGACACCCCACTTTTCGAGAAAATCCGTGATTTCCTAAAAAATTCAGTATTCTAACTTTCCAAGCTCGCCAATATTGGGATGATTCTAAAAAGCAATGTTTAAGTTAGTAAGCGCATCCAGTTTACTTACTTTTGTCATTCAACCTAAAAAACTCATTGTTGACTCCAGATTGTCGAGAAAATCGTGAATTTGTTATTAATTGAGTATATCTCAACTTTTCAAAGCTTTGCCACTATGGGGGACGATTTAAAAAGACAATCTTTTTTTCTGTTAGTAGGCATCAAGTTTACTTACATTTGTCATTCAAACCTCGAAAAATCATTTTGAATCCACTTTTCGAGAAAATCGTTAACTTGTAAAAATTGAGTATTCTCAACTTATCCAAGCTCGCCAATATTGGGACGATTTAAAAAGCAATTTTTCTGTAGTAGCGCATCAAGTTTACTTAACATTTGTCATTCAAAACCTCGAAAACTCATTTTGAATCACTTTTCGATAAATCGTTGACTTGTAAACAATTGAATATTCTCAACTTATCCAGGGCTCACTCGCCAATATGGGACGATTAAAAGCATTTTTTAGTTAGTAGGGCATCCATTTACTTACATTTGTCCAATTTAAACCTAGAACTCCTTTTTGACCCAGTTGGTCGAGAAAATCGGAATTTGTAAAAATTCAGTATTCTCACTTTTCCAGGCTCGCCAATATTGGGATGGATTTAAAAAGCATGTTTTAGTTGTAGCGTAACCAGTTTACTTACTTTTGTCATTTCAAACCTCGAAAACTCCATTTTGAACCCACTTTTCGAAAAATCGTGAATTTGTTAAAATTGAGTATTCTCACTTTTCAAGCTCGCCAATATTGGGACGAATTTAGAAAAGCAAGGTTTAAGTTAGTGAGCGCATTAAGTTACTTACTTTTGTCATTCAAACCTCCGAAAACTCATTGTTGAACCCAGTTGTCGAGAGAATCAGTGAATTTGTTATTATTGAGTAATTCTCTATTTTTCAAGCTCGCCAATTTGGGATGGATTTAAAAAGCAATGTTTTATTATTAGCGCAACCAGTTTTACTTACTTTGTCATTCCAAACCTAGAAAACTCATTTTGAACCACTTTTTCGTAGAAAATCGTGAATTTTGTTAAAATTGATATTCTCAAACTTTTCAAAGCTCGCCAATATTTGGCGATTTAAAAAAGCAATGTTTTAGTTAGTAGCGCATCCAGTTTCTTTCTTTTGTCTTCAAACCTAAAAAACTAATTTAATCCTTGCGGAAAAACCCTGAATTTGTTTCATTGAGTATTCTCAACTTTTTTAACTTGCCATATGGGGACGATTTTAAAAAAGCAAGGTTTCGTTATGCGATCCAGTTTCTTACTTTTGCATTCAACCTCGAAAAATCATTTTAATCCACTTTTCGAGAAAAACGTTAACTTGTAAAAATTAGTTTCCAACTTATCCAGCTCGCCAAAATTGGGCGATTTAAAAAACAATTTTTTTGTTTGTAGGGGATCCGTGCACTTACATTTTTTCATTTAAAACCCAAAAACTCTTTTTAACCCCCTTTTCGCGAAAATCGTGAATTTGTAAAAAATTTAGTATTCTCAAATTTTTTTCCCTGCTCTAAATTTGCCAAAATTGGGAGATTTAAATAAGCATGTTTCGTTAGTACGCACCCATTTACTTACTTTTCATTCAAATCTGAAAAATCATTTTGAACCCCCCTTTTTTGAGAAAAACGGAATTTGTTTAAAATTTATATTCTCAAATTTTTAAAGCTCGCCAAAATTTGGGACGATTTAAAAAAGCATGTTTTTAGTTTTAGGCCCTCCATTTACTTACTTTTGCATTCAAACCTAAAAACAATTTTGTCCAGTTGTCGAAAAATCGTGAATTTGTTTTTATTGGTATTCTCAAATTTTTCAAAACTTGCCATATGGGGAAATTTTAAAAAGCAAGGTTTCAGTTTATAGCGCATCCATTTTCTTATTTTGTCATTCAAAAACCCGAAAAAATCTTTGATCCACTTTTCGAAAAATCGTTAAATTGTAAAAAATTTATATTTTCCCAAATTTCCCAACTCGCCAAAATTGGACGATTTAAAAAACAATTTTTTCATTGTAGGGCATCCAGTTCATTACATTTTCATTCAAACCCAAAACTCTTTTTAACCCCTTTTCGCGAAAATCGTGAATTTGTAAAAATTTGTATTTTCCAAATTTTCCGTGCTCTAACTTTGCCATTTGGGACGATTAAAAAAAAATGTTTCAGTTAGTTCGCATCAGTTATTACATTTTTCATTCAAACCTAAAAACTCATTTTGAAACCCCCCCCTTTTCGAGAAATCGTGAATTTGTAAAAAATTTAATTTCTCACTTTTCCCCAAACTCGCCCCTATTGGGACGATTTAAAAAGCAATTTTTTAGTTAGTAGCCAACCATTTACTTACTTTTGCATTCAAACCTAGAAAACTCTTTTGAACCCCTTTTCGAGAAAATCGTGAATTTGTAAAAATTCAGTATTCTTAAACTTTTTTTTCCTTCCTTTTTAAAACCCTTTTCCCTTTTTTCCCCTTTAAAAAATTGTTTTTAATTATTTTCCCTAACCCCCGTTCCCCTTTCTTTTGTCATTCCAAAACCCCAAAACCCCCATTTTGAAAACCCCCCCTTTTTTGAAAAAAATTTAATTTGTAAAAAAACCGTAATTCCCCCCCTATTTCCGTTCTCCTCCCCTTTTCCCCTTTTTGGGTTTAAAAGGGAATTTTTTTTCGGGTTTGGGGAGCGCATCCCTTTACCCCTTTCTTTTGTCCTTCAAACCCCAGGGAAAAATCCCTTTTGAAAAACCCCCTTTTCGGGGAAAAAGTGAAATTTTTAAAAAAGAGTATTCCCCAGCTTTTTCCGGTTTCTCTAACTTTTTCCAAAATTGGGACGATTTAAAAAAACTTGTTTTGAGGGGGCCCTTTGTCATATTTAAACCTAGAAAAAACCCCATTTTAACCCACTTTTCGAGAAAATCTTTTAATTTTTTAAAATTCAGTATTTTTCAACTTTTTTCCTTTCCCCTTTTAATTTGGCTCAATTTTTGTTACCCGATTTTTAAAACACCCCCCCTTTTTATTTTTTGTAAGGGGCCAAAGGCCCACTTTACTTTACTTTTTTTTTCCCCCTTAAAACCGAAAACTTTTACCCCCCCCTTTTTTTGGGAAAATCTTTTTTTTTTGTAAAAATTTGGGATTCCCCCAGGGCCTTTTTCCCTTTTTTTTCCCCTTTTTTTTTATTTTTTACCATTTAAAAAACTTTTTTATTTTTTTAGCCCTCCCTTTTTCTTACCTTTTTTCCTTCCCAAAACCTTTTTTTTTAAAACCCCCCCCATTTTTAACCCCACTTTTTTTAAAAGATCGTTTTTTTTAAAATTTCCAATTTTCTCAACCTTTTCCCAACTCCCAAAAAGGGGGGGGATTTAAAATTTTTTTTCCCCCCCAAATTTTTTTTTTTTACCATACCCTTTTCCTTCCTTTTTTTCCCTTTAAACCCTAAAAACTTCCTTTTTTAAACCCCTTTTCCAAAACCTCGTGAATTTTTAAAAAATTCCCTTTTCTTTTAAATTTTCCCCAAAGCTCCCCAATTTTTACCTTTTAAAAACCCCCTTTTTTTCATTAGAAAAAAACAAACCTTTTTAAAATTCCCTTTTTTTTTCAAACCCCCCCCCCTCCTTTTTCCCCCCTTTTTTGAAAAATCGTGAATTTTTTTTGATTGAGTAAAATTTAAAATTTTTCAAGCTCCCCCAAATTGGGACATTTAAAAAAACAATTTTTCGTTAGTAGCCATTCCCGTTTTCTTACTTTGTCAAAATTTAACCTAGAAAACCCCATTTTGGGACCCACTTTTCAAGAAAATTTGTAAATTGTAAAAAATTTAGTATTCTCAACTTTTCCAAGCTCGCCAATATTGGGATGATTTAAAAGGCAATGGGTTTACAGTTAGTGGCGCATCCAGTTTATATTACTGTGTCATTCAAGACCTAAAACTCTTTTGGGGAACCCACTTTTTCTAAAAGAAAATCAGTGAATTTTTTGAATTGAGTAATTCCAACTTTTCAAAGCTCGCCCAATATTGGGACTATTTAAAAAAGCAATGTTCCGTTATAGCGCCTCAGTTACTTACATTTGTCATTCAAACCTAAAAGCTCATTTTGAACCCCTTTCGAGAAAATCCATGAATTTGTTTAAAATTGAGTATTCTCAACTTTTCAAAGCTCGCCAAATTGGGAAAATTTAAAAACCAAGTTTTAGTTTGTAGCGCATTTCCCGTTACTTACTTTTTTTCATTCAAACCTAGAAAATCATTTTTGAACCCCGTTGTCCCAGAATATGTGGAAAATTTTTTATTATTGGAATCTCAAATTTTCAAAGGGTTGCCAAAATTGGGACGATTTAAAAAAACAAATTTTTTTGTTTTGTAGGGCAAATTTAGTTTACTTACATTTTTCATTTTAAACCTAGAAAACTCTTTTGGGAAACCCCCTTTTTGCCGGGAAAATTTGTTTTTTTTGTTTTAAAAATTTAGTATTCCAACATTTTCAAAGCTCGCCAAAATTTGGGGCATTTAAAAAAGCCAAGTTTCAGTTTTGTAGCGCATCCCGTTTCCTTTTCTTTTGTCAATTTAAACCTAAAAAAAACTCATTTTTTAACCCATTTCGAAATATCGTGAATTTGTTATTTTTTGAGTAATCTCAACTTTTCAAAGCTCGCCAAAAATTGGGGCGATTTTAAAAAAAAAACAAGGGTTTTAGTTTGTAGCGCATTTCAGTTTTCTTACTTTTTTCATTTAAACCTAGGGGAAAATCATTTTTAACCCAAATTTTCGAGAAAAACGTGAAATTTGGGTTTTTATTGAATAATCTTTAAATTTTCAAAGCTCGCCAATATTGGAAAGATTTAAAAAAACAAAGTTTTTTGTTAAATTAAACGCATTTAGTTTACTTTATTTGTCCCTTCAAACCTTTAAGGGAAAAAATCTTTTGAAACCCCCTTTTTTGAGAAAATCGTGAATTTGTAAAAAAATTTAGTATTCCCCAACTTTTCCCAAATCGCCAAAAATTTGGGATGATTTAAAAAAGCAATGTTTTTTGTTTTGTAGCGCAACCAGTTTACTTACTTTTTTCCCTTCAAAAACCCAGAAAACTCATTTTGTGACCTTTTTTGAGAAAATCGTGGAAAATTTTTAAAAAATTTATTTTTCTCAACTTTTCCGGCTCTAACTTTGCCAATTTGGGACGATTTAAAAAACAAGGGGTTTTTCAGTTAGTAGCGCATCACTTTATTTACTTTTGTCTTCAAACCAGAAAACTCATTTTTTAACCCACTTTTTGAGAAAATCGTGAAATTTTTAAAAAATTTAGATTCCCCAACCTTTTTTTAAGCTCCAACATTCGGGTGATTTTTTAAAAAACAATGGGTTTTAGGTTTGTAGCGCATCCAGTTTTTCTTTCTTTTTTTTATTCAAAACCTAGAAAACTCATTTTGAAAAAAACTTTTTGAGAAAATCTGAATTTTAAAAAAATTTAAATTTTTCTCAAAATTTCCAAAACTCGCCAATATTGGGACGATTTAAAAAAAAAATGTTTTTAGTTAGTAGCGCCCTCCAGTTTACCTACATTTGTCATTAAACCTTAAAAAAAAAACATTTTGAACCCCCCTTTTCGAGAAAAAACGTAAAATCGTGAATTTTTTAAAAAAATTTAGTATTTTTCAACTTTTCCCAAACTCGCCAAAATTTGGGGCGGGTTTAAAAAAAAATGTTTTTAGTTAGTAGCGCCTCCAGTTTACTTACTTTTTTCATTCAAACCTAGAAAAAAATCATTTTTTAAACCCCCTTTTTGAGAAAATCGTGAAATTTTTAAAAAAAATTTAGGGGATTCTCAACATTTTTTTTTTTTTTTTCCCTGCTCTAACTTTTCCCAAAATTTGGGGCCCATTTAAAAAAACAATGTTTTTAGTTAGTAGGCATCCAGTTACTTACATTTGGGCATTCAAAACCCAAAAAACTCATTTTTTAAACCCCCTTTTTCAAGAAAATCGTGAATTTTAGAAATTCAGATTTTCAACTTTTTCCCCCGCTCGGGCCCAAAATTGGATGATTTAAAAAAACAAAGTTTTTTGTTTGTAAAGAAAACCCGTTTACTTAATTTTGTCATTCAAAACCCGAAAACCCATTTTAACCCCCTTTTTCGAGGAAAAAACGGGGGAAATTTTTTAAAATTGGGGTATTCCCCAAAATTTTCAAAGCTCCCCCCAAAAATTGGGACGATTTAAAAAAACAATGTTTTCAGTTAGTAGCGCATCCAGTTTTTCTTACTTTTGTCATTCCAAACCTAAAAAACTAATTTTGAATCCAGTTGTCGAGAAAATCGTGAATTTGTTACTATTGAGTATTCTCAACTTTTCAAAGCTTGCCAATATGGGGACGATTTAAAAAAGCAAGGGTTTTAGTTAGTGCCCCATCCAGTTTTTTCTTTTCCTTTTTTTCATTCAAAAACCCCGAAAAAATAAATTTTGAACCCATTTTCGGGGGAAAAAACGTGAATTTTTTAAATTGAGGGATTCTCATCTTTTCCCAAAACTCGCCCAAAATTTGGGGTGATTTTAAAAAAAAATGGTTTTTAGTTAGAGCCCCAACCGGTTTTCTTTCCCTTTTTTCCCTTCAAACCCCAGAAAACTTCATTTTGAAAACCCCCCTTTTCAAGGAAAAATCTTTAATTGTAAAATTTAGTATTCTCAACTTTTCCAAGCTTTGCCAATATTGGGACGATTTAAAAAAAACAATGTTTTTAGTTTGTAGCCATCCCAAAATTTACTTTTCATTTGTCTTCAAAACCCAAAAACTCCCTTTTTAAAACCCCCCCTTTTAAGGGAAAAACGTGAATTGAAAAAAATTTAGTAAATTTTTCAACCCTTTTTCCCAACTCGCCCAAAATTGGGATGATTTTAAAAAAAATGTTTTTAGTTTTGTTTGCGCATCCAGTTTATTTACTTGTGCAACAAACCTAAAAAAAATCATTTTTAAACCCCCTTTTTGGGGGAAAATCGTGAATTTGTTTTTAAAAGAGTATTCTAACTTTTCAAAGCTGCCCCTATTGGGGGGCCCATTTTAAAAAAAAACAATGTTTCAGTTAGTACGCATCCAGTTTACCTACCCTTTGTCATTCCCAAACCCAGAAAACTCATTTTGGAAAACCCCTTTTCGAGGAAAAACGTTTAATTTGTTAAAATTGAGTAATTTTTCAAAAATTTTCAAAGCTCGCCAAAAATTTTGGGAAAGATTTTTAAAAAAAATGGTTTTAGTTAGTAGCGCAAAACCCGTTTTTCTTACTTTTTTTCATTCAAACCCAGAAAACCTCATTTTGAAAACCCAAATTTTTGAGAAAAAACGGAATTTTTTAAAAATTCAGTATTCCCCCAAATTTTTCCCAAACTCGCCAATATTTGGGGTGATTTTTAAAAAACAATGTTTCAGTTAGTAAACGCATCCAGTTTACTTTTTTTTGTCATTCAAACCCAGAAAACTCATTTTGAACCCACCTTTTTGAGGAAAAACGTGAATTTGTTAAAAATTTTAGTATTTTGAAATTTTCAAAACTCGCCAATATTGGGACGATTTAAAAAAACAATTTTCAGTTAAATAGCGCAAAACCCGTTTTTCTTTCTTTTGGGCTTTCAAAACCCAAAAAAACCCCATTTTGGGAAACCCACTTTTCGAGAAAAAACGGAATTTGGGAAAAATTCAGTATTCCCTTTAAATTTTTCCCTGCTCCCAACTTTTTCCAAAATTGGGACGATTTAAAAAGCAAAGCTCCCCGTTAGTAGCTTCCCTCCGGTTAACTTTCTTTTTTTATTCAAACCTAGAAAAATTTATTTTGAACCCACTTTTTGCGAAAATCGTAAAATTTTTAAAAATTGAGTATTCTAAATTTTCCCAAGCTCGCCAATATTTGGGGCGATTTTAAAAAACAATGTTTTTAGTTAGTAGCGCAAACCCTTTTTTCTTTCTTTTGTCATTCAAAAATTAGGGAAAAATCATTTTGAAACCCCTTTTTGGAAAATCGTGAATTTGTTATTATTGGTATTCTAAAAAATTTTAAAAAATTTTCCAAAAATTGGGAAAGATTTAAAAAAACAATGTTTCAGGTTAAATAGCGCAAAACCCTTTTTCTTTCTTTTTTATTCAAAACCCAGAAAACCATTTTGAAACCCCCCTTTTGAGAAAATCGTGAATTTGTATAAATTCAGTATTCTTAACTTTTCCGTGCTCGCCAACATTGGGATGATTTAAAAAAACAAAAGTTTTTTAGTTAGTAGGGTCATTTGGGTT
>JANFPS010000560.1:0-12328 GCA_024703675.1 Drosophila nebulosa
AATTTTACAAAATTTACGATTTTTTTTTGAAAAGTGGGTTTAAAATAAATTTTGAGGGTTTAAAAGACAAATGGAAAAGTAAAATGATGAGCTACTTAAAATAAAACATTCCCTTTGTAATTTACCCTTTTTGGCAAAGTTTGAGCCCCGGGAAAAGTGGAAAAAACTCAATTTTACAAATTTACGTTTTCTTGAAAAATTTTTTGGGTTTAAAAAAATTTTTTAGGTTTGAATGACAAATGAAAGAAAATTATTAAATACTTTTCTAAATCCCTTTATTTTGTAAAATCCCCAAAAATTTTCAAAAATTTTGAGCACGGAAAAAATTTAGATTACTCAATTTTTTCAAATTCACGATTTCTTGAAAAAGTGGGGGCAAAATTAATTTTTAGGTTTGAAGACCCAAAAAAAAGAAAAATGATGAGCTAATTATATAAAAATTCCCTTTGTAATCACCCAAAATTGGGAAAGTTAGAGCAAAAAGGGGAAAAAAAAGGATTACTCAAAATTTTTTAAAAAAAAACCATTTTCTCGAAAAGGGTTCAAAATTAAAATTTTTTAAAATTTTAAAGGGGCAAATAAAGTAAAATGATAAACTAATTTTCTAAAACATTCCCCTTTTTTAATCACCCCAAAATTGGCAAAGTTTGGGGCACGGAAAAAAGGGGGAGATTACCAAATTTTTTTTCAAAAATTTAAAGATTTTTCAGAAAAGGGGGGGCCCAAAAAAAAGGTTTTTAGGGGTTTTAATTTAAAAAAGAAGGGAAACCGGGTGAGCTACCGGGTACATTCCCCCTTTTAAACCCAAAAATTGGCAAATTTTGAGCACGGAAAAGGTTTAGATTACTCAATTTTTACAAAAATTTAAAGATTTTTTTTGAAATTTTGGGTTCAAAAATTTTTTGGGGTTTTTAAAGACAAATAAAAGAAAATTAAAGAGCTATTACTAATAAAATTCCCTTTTTGTTTTCATCCCCAAAAATTTGGGAAAATTAGAGCACGGAAAAGTTGAGATTACTCAATTTTACAAATTCCCCGTTTTTTCCCAAAAAGGGGGGCAAAAAAAGGTTTTTAGGTTTTTATGGGCAAAAAAAAGGGAAACCAAAAAAAACTACTAACTGATTTCATTTTTTTTTTGTATTCAATTCCTATTGGGAAAAGGGTTTGAGCACGGAAAAATTAAAATTACTCAATTTTAAAATTCAAGGGTTTTTTCAAAAGGGGGGTTCAAAATTATTATTTTTAGGTTTGGGAAGGGAAAAAATAAATTGGGATTTTACAAAAAAATTTTTTTTAATGGTCTTCCAAAATTTTTTAATTCAAAAAAGGAAACTCAATTTTTAAAAACCCCATTTTTTTGAAAAAGTGGGTTTAAAATGAGTTTTATTTTGTTTAATGACAAAAAAAAGTAAACTAGATAAACTTAAACTAATAAATTTCCCTTTTTTAAATTTATCCCAAAATTTTGGGCCCAAAATTAGAGCCCCGGGAAAAAAAATTTAGGGTTAAACCCAATTTTTTACAAATTCACGATTTTCCGAAAAGTGGGTTCAAAATGAGTTTTCTAGGTTTGAAAAGAAAAATTTTAAGGGAAAAAGGATAAACTAAAACAATGATTTCCTTTTTATGATTTTCCCAAATTGGCCAAAAGTTAGAGCCCCGGAAAAAAGTTGAGAAATTTCTCAAAATTTTTTTCAAAAAACACGATTTTCTTTAAATGTGGGTTCAAAAAATTTTTTGGGTTTTAATGACCCAAAAAAAGTAAATTTGATGAACTAATTACTAATACATTCCCTTTTGTAATTGCCCAAAATTGGCCCAAAATTTGAGCACGGAAAAAATTTGGGGTTTTCTCAATTTTTTCAAAAAAATTTTACGATTTTCTCGAAAAAGGGGTTTAAAATGAGTTTTTGACTTTAATGGGCAAATAAAAAATTAAATAGTAAGCTACTAACTGATTTAAAAGCTTTCTGTATCATTTTAATATTGGGCAAAGTTAGAGCACGGAAAAAAGTTGAGAATAACTCAATTTTGAAAAACTCCACGATTTTCTCGACAAGTGGGGTCAAAACGAGTTTTTTAAGGTTTGAATGATAAATGAAAAGGTAAACTGGATGAGCTAACCAACTGCAACATTGCTTTTTGAATCTTCAAATATTGGCCCAAAACTTTAGAGCACGGAAAAGTTTGAAGTTTCTAGGTTGAATGAGGGGTCAAAAATAAGTAAATAGATTCTAGATTTTCTAGAAAAGTGGTTCCGAAATGAGTTTTTAGGTTTTGAATGACAAATGAAAGTAAACTGGATAAGCTACTAAATGATAAGTTCCCTTTTGTAATCATCCAATATCGGCCAAGTTTAGAAACGGAAAATTTGCGCTTAACTCAATTTTCAAATTCACGATTTCCTCCCCCCCCCCCCTGAAAATGGGTTCAAAATGAGTTTCTAGGTTTGATGACAAAAATAATGGATAATTACAAAATTAAATGTAATAGTAAGTAGCCTCATCTAGTTTACCTTTTATGTCATTGAAACCTAGAATCTCATTTGATCCGATTTTCTTGAAAAGTGGTTCAAAATTACTTATCAGGTTTGCATGACAAATGAAGTAGTAAACTCGATGAGCTACATACTGAGCATTCCCTTTTGTAATCATCCCAATACTGAGTAAGTTACGAAGCACGAAAAGGTTGAGATTACTCAATTTTTACAAACTCACGATTTTCTCGAAAAGTGGGTTCAAAATTACTTTTCTGGGTTTGAATGACAAATAAAAGTAAACTAGATGAGCTACCTACTAATACATTCCCTTTTGTAATCATCTCAATATTGGCAAATTAAGAGAACGGAAAAGTTGAGATTATCATTTTTACAAACTCACGATTTTCTTGAAACGTGGGTCAAAATTAGTTTTCTAGGTTTGAATGACAAATGAAAGAAAACTCGACGAGCTACTAACTGATACATTGCTTTTTGTAATCATCTCAATATTGGCAAAGTTAGAGAACGGAAAAGTTGAGATTACTCAATTTTTACAAATTCACGATTTTCTCGAAAAGTGGGTTCAAAATTTTTTTTCTGGGTTTGAATGACAAATAAAGAAAACTAGAGAGCTACTTACTAATACATTTCCCTTTTGTAACTCATCCCAAAATTGGCCAAAGGTTAGAGCACCGAAAAGTTGAGATTACTCAATTTTATTACAAAATCACGATTTTCTTGGAAATGTGGGTTCAAAATTGAGTTTTCTAGGTTGTGAATGACAAATACAAGTAAACTAGATGGAGCTATTACTAAACATTCCATTTGTAATCATCCCAATATTGGAAAAGTTAGGCACGGAAAAGTGCGATTACTCAATTTTTACATATCACGATTTTTCTAGAAATAGTGGGGTCAAAATGAGTTTTTAGGTTTGAAATGCCAAAATGAAAGTAAACTGAATAACCTACTTACTAATGCATTCCCTTTTGTGATGATCAAGATTGGCAAAGTTAGACACGGAAAAAAGTTGAGGCTTACTCAATTTTACAAATCACGATTCTTGAAATGTGGTCAAAATGAGTTTTTTTAGGTTTGGAATGACAAATAAAAGTAACACCTAGATGAGCTCTTACTAATACATTCCCTTTTGTAATCATTCCCCAATATGGCATGTTAGAAGCACGGAAAATATGCGAGTACTCAATTTTTACAAATTCACGATTTTCTCGAAACGTGGGTTCAAAATGAGTTTTCAGATTGAATGGACAAATAACAATTAAATAGATAAGCCTCTAACTGATTTATGCTTTTGTATTCATTCCAATATTGGCAAATTTTAGAGCCGAAAAGTTGAGATACTCAAATTTTGAAAAACTCACGATTTTCTCGAAAAGTGGGTTTCAAACGAGTTTTTCTAGGTTTGAAATGATAAAGAAAGTAAATGGTGAGACTACCAACTGATACTGCTTTTATATCTTCAAATATTGGCAAACTTAGAGCACGGAAAAGTTTGAGTTTTCTAGGTTTGAATGACAAAAATAAGTAAACTAGATTCTAGATTTTCTAGAAAAGTGGTTCCCCCTGAAATGTTTTCTAGGTTGAATGACAAATGAAAGTAAAAACTGGATAAGCTAATAACTGATACGTGCCCTGTTGTAATTTCATCCAATATCGGCCAAAAGTTAGAAAACGGAAAAGTGAGATTACTCAATTTACAAATTCACGATTTTCTCGAAACTGGGTTCAAAAGAGTTTTCTAGGTTTGATGTACAAAAATAATGGGATAATTACAAAATTTTAATGTAAAATAGTAAGTAGGCTCAATCTAGTTAACTTTATTTGGTCATTGAACCTAGAAATCTCATTTTGATCACGATTTTCTTGAAAAGTGGGTTCAAAATTACTTATCTAGGTTTGAATGACAAATGAAAGTAAACTCGACTGGAGCTTACCTACTGATGCATTCCCTTTGTAATAATCCCAATATTGGTAAAGTTAGAGCACGAAAAGGTTTGAATTACTCATTTACAAACTCACGATTTTCTCGAAAAGGGGAGTTCAAAATTACTTTTCTGGGTTTGAATGACACAATAAAAGTAAAACTAGATGAGATTACCTACTAATACATTCCCTTTTGTATCATCTCAATATGGCCAAAGTTAGAGAACGGAAAAAAGTGAGATTACTCATTTTTACAAACTCACGATTTTCTTGAAAAGTGCGTTCAAAAGTAGTTTTCAGGTTTGAATGACAAATGAAAGAAAACTCGGACGAGCATAACTGATACATTGCTTTTTGTAATCATCTCAAATTGCAAGTTAGAGAACGAAAAGTTGAGATACCTCAATTTTACAAATTCACGATTTGCTCGAAAAGTGGGTTTCAACATTTTTTTTTCTGGGTGTTGAATGACAAATAAAAGTACAACTTGATGAGCTACTTACTAAACATTCCCTTTTGAATCATCCCAATATTGGCCAAGTTTAGAGCACGGAAAAGTGCGATTACTCCAATTTTTACAAATTCACGATTTTCTCGAAAGTGGGTTCAAAATGAGTTTCAGACTTAAATGCAAATACAATGGTAAAACTTAGATAAGCCTACTTACTAAACATTCTTTTTGTAATATCCAATTTGGCAAAGTTTAGAGCACGGAAAAGTTGCGATACTCAATTTGACAAAATTCACGATTTTCTCGAAAAGGGGTTCAAAATGAGTTTCTAGACTTGAATGACAAATACAATTAACAATAGATAAGCTACTAACTGATACATACTTTCTGTAATTCATTCCAATATGCAAAGTTAGGAGCCCCCGAAAAGTTGAGATTACTCAATTTTTACACACTCCCCCCCCCACCCCCCCCCCCCAACCCAACCCCCCCACGGATCTTTTCTCGAAAAGTGTGGGTTGCAAAATGACTTTTTTTTAGGTTTGAATGACAAATAAAGTAACTAGATGAGCTACTAACTGATACATTCCTTTGTAATCATCCCCAATATTGGCAAAGTAAGAGCACGGAAAGTTGAGATTACGCATTTTACAAATCACGATTTCTAGAAAAGTGGGTTCAAAATGAGTTTTCTAGGTTTGAATGACAAATGAAAGTAAACTGCATAAGCTACTTACTAATGCATTCCCTTTTGTGATGATCCCAATATTGGCAAAGTTAGAGCACGGAAAAGTTGAGATTACTCAATTTTGAAAAACTCACGATTTCTTGATAATGTGGGTTTTCAAATTGAGTTTTTTTAGGTTTGAATGACAAATAAAAGTAAAATAGATGAGCTACTAACTGATACATTCCCTTTTGTAATCATCCCAATATGGCAAATAAGAGCACGGAAAAGTTGAGATACTCAAATTTTTACAAATTCACGATTTTCTCGAAACGTGGGTTCAAAATGAGTTTTCTAGACTTGAATGACAAATACAATTAAACTAGATAAGCTACTAACTGATACATTGCTTTCTGTATTCATTCCAATATTGGCAAAGTTAGAGAAACGAGAAAAGTTGTTACTCAATTTTTACAAATTCACGATTTTCTCGAAAAGTGGGTTCAAAATTTTTTTTCTGGGTTTGAATGACAAATAAAAGTAAACTAGATGAGCTACTTACTAATACATTCCCTTTTGTAATCATCCCAATATCGGCAAAGTTAGAGCACGGAAAAAATGCGATTACTCAATTTTTACAAATCACGATTTCTCGAAACGTGGGTTCAAAATGAGTTTTCTAGACTTGAATGACAAATACAAGTAAACTAGATAAGCTACTTACTAATACATTCCTTTTTGTAATCATCCCAATTTTGGCAAAGTTAGAGCACGGAAAAGTTGCGATTACTCAATTTGGACAAATTCACGATTTTCTCGAAAAGTGGGTTCAAAATGAGTTTCTATGACTTGAATGACAAATACAATTAAACTAGATAAGCTACTAACTGATACATTACTTTCTGTATTCATTCCAATATTGGCAAAGTTAGAGCACGGAAAAAGTTGAGTTACTAATTTTTACAAAAATCACGATTTCTCGAAAAGTGTGTTTTTTTTCCAAAGATGACTTTTTAGGTTTGAATGACAAATAACAGTAAACTAGATGAGCTACTAATGAGAACATTCCCTTTTGGAATATCCAATTATTGGCCAAAGTACGAGCACGGAAAAATGAGATTACTCAATTTACAAATTCAGATTTTCTAGAAAAGTGGGTTCAAAATGAGTTTTCTATGTTTGAATGCAAATGAAAGTAAACATGCCATAAGCTACTTTATTACTGCATTCCCTTTTGGATGATCCCAATATTGGCAAAGTTAGTAGCAGGCCAAAAGTTGAGATTACTCAATTTGAAAAATACGATTTTCTCGAAAGTGGGTTCAAACGAGTTTTCTAGGTTGAATGACAAAAATAATTGGCGATAATTACAACTTGAGTAACATAAGTAGCTCATCTGTTTACTTTATTTGTCATCAAAACCTAGAAAATTCAATTTTTGATCACGATTTGCTAGAAAAAAGTGGATCAAAATAAAGTTGTAATATCCCCAAATTGGCAAAGTTAGAGACGAAACGGTTGAGATTACTCCAATTTTTACAATAACTCACGATTTTTCTGAAAAGTGGGTTCAAAAAATTACTTCTTCTAGGTTTGAAGAAAAAATGAAAGTAAACTGGATGAACTAAAATACTTAACTGATACATTGCTTTTTATGATCTTCCCAATATTGGCAAAGTTTAGGAGCAACGGACAAAGTTGAAATTACTCAATTTTAAAAATTCACGTATATTGGCAAAGTGTAGAGCACGGAAAAATTGAGATTACTCAATTTTACATATTCACGATTTTCTAGGAAAGTGCCGTAGGGTTCAACATGAGTTGTTCTAGGTTTGATGACAAATGAAAGTAAACTCGATTAGGCCTACCTACTGATTACATTCCCTTTTGTAATCATCCCAATATTGGCACAAAGTTAGAGCACGGAAAAGTTAAGATTACTCAATTTACAACAAATTTTCCCCCCCCAACAAAACCGGGGAATTTTTTCTCGAAAGTGGATTCAAAAAACGTTCCTAGTTTTGCCATCGACATATAAAAGTAAACTCGATGAGTATAGTGATACATTGCTTTCTGTATTCATCCCTATATTGGCAAAGTTAGCGAACGGAAAGTTAAGATTACTCCAATTTGAAAAAATTAAGAATTTCTCAAAAAGTGAGTTCAAAATTACTTATCTAGGTTTGAAGAAAAAATTGAAAGTAAAACTGGAAATAACCTACTTACTAATGCATTCCCTTTTGTGATGATCCCAATATTGGCAAAGTTAGAGCACGGAAAAGTTGAGATTACTCAATTTTACAAATTCACGATTTTCTTGAAATGTGGGTTCAAAATGACTTTTTTAGGTTTAAAGTGACAATAAAAGTAAACTAGATGAGCTACTAACAATACATTCCTTTGTAATCATCCCAATATTGCCAAAGTAAGAGCACGGAAAAGTTGAGATTACTCAATTTTTACAAATTCACGATTTTCTAGAGAAGTGGGTTCAAAATGAGTTTTCTAGGTTTGAATGGCAAATTAAAGTTAAACTGGCATAAGCTACTTAATATGCATTCCCTTTTGTGAGAATCCCAAATATTGGCAAAGTAAGAGCACGGAAAAGTTGAGATTAATTAATTTTACAAATTCCGATTTTTCGAATGTGGGTCAAAAGAGTTTTTTAGGTTTGAATGCAAATAAAAGTTAACTAGATGAGCTACTTACTAATACATTCCCTTTGTAATCATCCCAAATTGGCAAAAGTTAGAGCACGGATAAAAATGCGATACTCAATTTTTACAAATCTCACGATTTTCTCGAAAAGTGGATTCAAAAATGAGTTCTTCTCGACTTGAATGACAATACAAGCAAACTAGATGAGCTACTTACTAATACATTCACTTTTGTAATCATCCCAATATTGCAAATTAGAGCACGGAAAAGGTTGAGACTTACTCAATTTTTACAAACTCACGATTTCTCGAAAGTGGGTTCAAAATGAGTTTTTAGGTTTGAATGAAAAATGAAAGTAAACGGATGAGTACTAAATGATACATTGCTTTTTATGATCTTCCCAATATTGGCAAAGTTAGAGCACGGAAAAGTTGAAATTACTCAATTTTTACAAATTCACGATATTGGCAAAGTTAGAGCACGGAAAAGTTGAGATTACTCAATTTTTACAAATTCACGATTTTCTAGAAAAGTGGGTTCAACATGAGTTTTCGAGGTTTGAATGACAAATGAAAGTAAACTCGATGAGCTACCTACTGATACATTCCCTTTTGTAATCATCCCAATATGGCAAAGTTAGAGACGGGAAAAATTGAGATTACTCAATTTTTACAAATCACAGATTTTCTCGAAAAGTGGATTCAAAATAACTTCTTCTAGTTTGCATGACAAATAAATGTAAACTGATGAGTACTAACTGATACATTGTTTTTGTATTCATCCCAATATTGACAAAGTTAGAGCACGGAAAAGTTAAGATTATCAATTTGAAACATTCAAGAATTTCTCAAAAAGTGAGTTCAAAATTACTTATTAGGTTGAATGAAAAAATTACAAGTAAACTGGATGAGCTACTAACTGATACATTGACTTTTATGATCCTTACCAAATTGGCAACTTAGATCACGGAAAGTTGAGATACTCAAATTTTTACAAACTCACGATTTTCTCGAAAAGTGGGTTCAAAATGAGTTTTCTAGGTTTCAATGACAAATAAAAGTAACTTATGAGCTACTAACTTGATACATCCCTTTTGTAATCATCCCAATATTGCAAGAAGAGAACGGAAAGTTGAGATTAACTCAATTTTTACCAATTCACGATTTTCTAGAAAAGGGGTTCAAAATGAGTTTTCTAGGTTGAATGACAAATTGAAAGTTAACCTAGATGAGCTACTTACTAATACATTCCCTTTGTAATCATCCCATATTGGCAAAGTAAGAGCACGGAAAAGTTGCGATTACCACATTTTTACAAATTCACGATTTTCTCGAAAAGTGGATTCAAAATGAGTTTTCTAGACTTGAATGACAAATACAAGCAAACTAGATGAGCTACTTACTAATACATTCACTTTTGTAATCATCCCAATATTGCCAAAGTTAGAGCACGAAAAGGTTGAGATTACTCAATTTTTACAAACTCACGATTTTCTCGAAAAGTGGGTTCAAAATTACTCTCTAGTTTGAATGAAAAATGAAAGTAAACTGGATGAAGCTACTAACTGATCCATTGCTTTTTATGATCTCCCAATATGGCCAAAGTTAGAGCACGGAAAAGTGAAATTACTTCAATTTTTTTTTTCTACAAATTCACGATATTGGCAAAGTTAGAGCACGGAAAAAAGTTGAGAAAGTACTAATTTTACAAATTCACGATTTTCTAGAAAAGTGGATTCAAAATAACTTCTCTAGGTTTGCATGACAAATAAATGTAAACTCGATGAGCTACTAACTGATACATTGCTTTTTGTATTCATCCCAATATTGGCAAAGTTAGAGCACGGAAAAGTTAAGATTACTAAATTTGAAAAATTCAAGAATTTCTCAAAAAGTGAGTTCAAAATTACTTATCTAGGTTTGAATGAAAAATAAGAGTAAACTGGATGAGCTACTAACTGATACATTGCTTTTTATGATCTTACCAATATTGGCAAACTTAGATCACGGAAAAGTTGAGATTACTCAATTTTTACAAACTCACGATTTTCTCGAAAAGTGGGTTCAAAATTACTTATCTAGGTTTGAATGAAAAATGAAAGTAAACTAGATGGCTCTTACTAAAAATTCCCTTTTGGGAATCATCTCAATATTGGCAAAGTTTGAGAAAGGAAAAGTTTAGATTAAATCAATTTTTAAAAAAACTCACTTTTTTCTTGAAAAAGTGGGGTTTTAAATGAGTTTTTCTAGGTTTGAATGACAAAAAAAATTGGGATAATTACAAAATTGAATGTATTAGTAAATAGCCCTTTTTATTTGTAATTCAAAAATGAAAAATCTTTTGGTCACGATTTTCTCGAAAAGGGGTTCAAAATGATTTTTTCTAGGGGTTTGAAAGACAAAAAACAAGTAAAATAATGACACTTACTAAATACATTCACTTTTGTAATCACCCAAAAATTTGGGAAAATTAGGACGAAAAAGTTAGGGTACCATTTTTAAAAAATTCACGATTTTCTAGAAAAATGGGTTCGAAATGAGTTTTCTAGGGTTTTAAAAGACAAAAGAAAGTAAACTGGATAAACTACTCTGATACTTCCCTTTTGTAAACATCCCAATATCGGCAAAGTTAAAAAACGGAAAAGTTGAGTTACTCAATTTTACAAATTCACGATTTTTTCGAAAACTGGGTTTAAAATGATTTTCTGGTTTGAATTACAAAAATAATTGGGATAAATTACAAATTTTATGTAAAGTAAGTAGCTCATCTAGTTTTTCTTTTATTTTTCATTGAAACCTAGAAAATTTATTTTGATCACGTTTTCTTAAAAGTGGGTTCAAAATTACTTTTCTGGTTTGAATGCAAATGAAAAATAACTCGATACTACCTACTGATGCATTCCCTTTTTTTAAACATCCCAAAATTGGGGAAATTTTAACACAAAAAGGGTTTAGATTACTAATTTTACAAACTCCCATTTTCTCGAAAAGTGGGTTAAAATTACTTTCTAGGGTTTTAATGACAAAAAAAAGTAAAATCGGAGCTACCTACTGATGCATTCCCCTTTTTTAATATCCCCTTTGGCAAAGTTTAGCCGGAAAAAGGTTGAGATTGCTCTTTTTTTTCAAAATTTTCCGATTTTTTCGAAAGTGGGTTCAAAATTACTTTTTTGGGTTTTTAAAGACAAATAAAAGTAAACTGATTTAGCTACCCACTATACATTCCCCTTTTGTAATCATCCCAATATTGGCAAAGTTAGAGAACGGAAAAGTTGAGTTACCAATTTTTTCAAAAAACCACGATTTTCTTGAAAAAAGGGTTTAAAATTAGTTTTCTAGTTTGAATGACAAATGAAAGAAAAATCGACGAGCTACTAATGATCATTGCTTTTTGTAATCCTCAATATTGGGAAGTTAAGAAAGGAAAAGTTGGATTCTCAATTTTTTTCAAATTCACATTTTTTTCCCCCGAAAAGGGGTTCAAAATTTTTTTTCTGGGTTTGAATGACAAATAAAAGTAACTGAGGGCTCTTACTAATACTTCACTTTTGTAAACACCCATATTGCAAAGTTAGAGCACCGGAAAAAAGCGTTCTCTTTTTCACTCACATTTTCTCGAACGTGGGGGTTTAAAAAGGTTTTTCTCTTGTCAATCTTCTTGCTACTTCTTCATTCCTTTTTGTATCTCCCAATTTTGGCAGTAGAGACGAAAATTTTTCGATTCTCAAATTTTCTTCCCCGTTTTCTCGAAAAGTGGGTCAAATGAGTTTTTTTTTACTTTAATTTTCCCTCTTAACGTAAACTCTAACTGATACATTCTTTTGTTTCTTTTCCTTTTCAAAGTTGGCCGGAAAAGTTGGATTACTCAATTTTTACAAATCACGATTTTTTTCCCCCGAAAGTGGTTCCAAAAATTTCTAGTTTTAATGACAATAAATAAACTGATACTACTAACTGAATTCTTTTGTATTCATCCCCAAAATTTGGCAAATTTTGAGCACCCGGGAAAAGATGGATACAAATTTTTTTCAAATTCACGATTTCTCAAAAAGTGGGGTTTAAAATAAATTTTCTAGGTTTTAATGCAAATGAAAATAAACTCGATGAGCTACTAAAATATACCTTTTTTT
>JANFPS010000561.1:0-12311 GCA_024703675.1 Drosophila nebulosa
ATTACAAAAGGGAAATGAACAGTTTTCTATCGTTTTTTTTTTTGCATTCAATCTAGAAAACTCATTTTGAAACCCCTTTTCGAAAAAATCGTGAATTTGTAAAATTGAGTAATCTCAACTTTTCCGTGCTCTTAAATTTGCCAATATTGGGTTGATTACAAAAGGAAATGTATCAGTTGGTAGCTCATCTAGTTTACTTATATTTGTCATTCAAATCTAGAAAACCCATTTTGAACCCACTTTTCGAGAAAATCGTGAATTTGTAAAAATTGAGTAATTTCAACTTTTCCGTGCTCCAACTTTGCCACAATTGGGGTAATTACAAAAGAATTATCTTTTGTAGCTTATCCAGTTTACTTTATTTGTCATTCAACCCCAGAAAACTATTTTGAACCCACTTTTCGAGAAATCGTGAATTTGGGAAAAAATTTAGTATCTCAACTTTTCCGTGCTCTAACTTTGCCATAATTGGGATATTTCAAAAAGGAAAAGTATCAGTTAGTTTGCTCATTAGTTTACTTTATTTGTCATTCAATCTAGAAAATCATTTTGAACCCACTTTTCGAAAAAATCGTGAATTTGTAAAAATTGAGTAATCTCAACGTTTCCGTGCTCTAACTTTGCCAATATTGGGTTGATTACAAAAGGAAATGTATCAGTTGGTAGCTTATCCAGTATACTTTCATTTGTCATTCAACCTAGTAAACTCATTTTGGGGGGGGGGGGGGGGGGGGGGGAAGCCCACTTTTCGAGAATCGGAATTGTAAAAATGAGTGATCTCAACTTTTCGTGCTCTAACTTTGCCAATATAAGGATGATTACAAAAGGGAATGTTTTAGTTAGTAGCTCATCGAGATTAATTTCACTTGTCATTCAACCCTAGAAAACTCATTTTGAACCCACTTTTCGAGAAAATCGTGAATTTGTAAAAATTGAGTAATCTCAACTTTTCCGTGCTCTAACTTTGCCCATATTGGGATGACTACAAAAGGAAATGAAACAGTTAGTAGCTCATCTAGTTTACTTGTATTTGTCATTCAAATCTAGAAAACTCATTTTGAACCCACTTTTCGAGAAAATCGTGAATTTGTAAAAATTGAGTAGCTCAACGTTTCCCGTGCTCTAACACTTTGGCCTCAATATTGGGTTATTTACAAAAGGAAATGTATCATTGGTACCTCATCTAGTTTACTTATATTTTGCCACTCAAATCTAGAAAAAACCCTTTTGAACCCACTTTTCAGAAATCTTGAATTTGTAAATTGCGTAGGCTCAACTTTCCTGTGCTCTAACTTGCCAATATTTGATGATTACAAAAGGGAATTTATCCACTATTAGACTTATCCAGTTTACTTTCATTGTCATTCAACCCTAGAAAAAAAAAAAACTCATTTTGAACCCACTTTTCGAGAAAATCGTGATTTGTAAGAAATTGATAATTCTTAACTTTTTCCGTGCTCTACTTTGCCAACAATTGGGGATGATTACAAAAGGAAGATGTATCAGTTTAGTAGCTCATCAAGTTACTTGTATTTGTCATTCAATCTAGAAAATTCATTTTGAACCCACTTTTCGATGAAATCGTGAATTTGTAAAAATTGAGTAGTCTCAACTTTTCCGTGCTCTAACTTTTTCAATATTGGGATGATTACAAAAGGGAATGAATCAGTTAGTAGCTCATCTAGTTTACTTGTATTTGTCATTCAAATCTAGAACACTCATTTTGAACCCACATTTCGAGAAAATCGTGAATTTGTATAAATTGAGTAATCTCAACTTTTCCGTGCTCTAACTTTGCCAACATTGGGATATTATCAAAAGGAATGTATCGGGTTAGTAGCTTCATTTAATTTACTTGTCATTGTTCATTCCAAATCTAAAAAAACTCATTGAAACCTACGCTACTTTTCCGATAAAATCGTGAATTTGTAAAATTGAGTAGTCTCACTTTTCCGTGCTCTAACTTTTTCCAATATTGGGATGATTACAAAAGTGAATGAATCCAGTTAGTAGCTCATCTAGTTTACTTGTATTTTTTCATTCAATCTAGAAAACTCATTTTTGAACCCACTTTTCGAGAAAATCGTGATTTGTAAAATTAGGTAGTCCTCAACTTTTCTGTGCTCTAACATGCCAATTTGGATGATTACAAAAGGAAATGAAACAGTAAGTAGCTCATTTATTACTTGTATTTGTCATTCAACTAGAAACTCATGTTTTGAACCCACTTTTCGAGAAAATCGTGATTTGTAAAAATGAGTCAATCTCAAACTTTTCCGAGCCTCTATCTTTGCAATATTGGATGATTACCAATAGAAATGTATCAGTTATTACTCATTTAGTTTACTTGTATTTGTCATGTCAAATCTAGAAAATTTCATTTTGACCCACTTTTCCGAGAAAATCGTGAATTTTGGTAAAAATTAAGGAGTCTCAACTTTTCGTGCTCTAACTTTGCCATATGAGATGATTACAAAATGGAATGTATCCATTTAGTTCGCTCATCCAGTTTACTGTCATTTGTCCCATTCAAATCTAGAAAACTCATTTGTACCCACGTTTTTGAAAAAATCGTGAAGTTGTAATAATTTCGAAGTAATCTCAACTTTTCCGTGCTCCAACTTCGCCAATATTGGGGTAATTACAAAAGGGAATGCATCAGTTAGTATTCAAACCTAGAAAACTCATTTTGAACCCTTTTTTCTAGAAAATCGTGAATTTGTAAAAATTGAGTGATCTCAACTTTTCCGTGCTCTAGTTTTGCCAATATTGGGGTAATTACAAAGGAAATGCATCATAAGTACCTACCTCATCCAGTATATTTTCATTTGTCCAATTCAAACCTAGAAAATTCAATGTTGAACCCACTTTTTCGAGAAATCCTGAATTTTGTTAAAAATTGGTAGTCCTCACTTTTTCCGTTCTCTAAGTTAGCCAATATTGGGATGAAAATGACAAAAAGGAATGTATCAGTTATAACTCTTTAGTTTACTTGTATTTGTCATTCAAATCTAGAAAATTCATTTTGAACCCACTTTTCGAGAAAATCGTGAATTGTAAAAATTTGGAGTAATCTCAACTTTTTCCGAGCTCTAACTTTGCCAATATTGGATGATACAAAAAGAAATGTATCAGTTAGTAACGCATCTAGTTAACTTGTATTTGTCATCCAAATCTAGAAAAACTTCATTTGGGGAAAACCCGCGACATTCGAGGAAATCGTGAATTTGTAAAAATTGAGTATCTCAAACCTTTTCCGTGCTCTATAACTTTGCCAATATATGGGAAGATCATAAAAAGCAATGGTTATCAGTTTAGTAGCCTCATCCAGTTTACTTCTCGATTTTTCCATTCAAACCTAGAAAACTCATTGTGACCCCACTTTTCGTAGAAAATCTGATTTGTAAAAATTGAGTACTCTCAACTTTTCCGTGCTCTGAACTTGCACATTGATGATTACAAAAGGAAATGTATCAGTTAGTAGGCTCATTTAGTTTACTTGTATTGGCATTCAATCTAGAAAATTCATTTTGAACTCCACTTTCGAGAAAATCGTGAATTTTGTAAATTGGGTGTCTCAACTTTTCCGGTGCTCTATGTTTTCCATCTATATGGGATGATTACAAAAGGGAATGATCAGTTAGTACTCATCTAGTTTACTTGTATTTGCCATTCAAATCTAGAAACTCATTTTGAACCCCTTTTCGAGAAAATCGATTGTAAAAATTGAGAAGTCTCAAACTTTTTCTGGTCTCTAACATTGCCACTATTGGGATGATCAAAAGGAATGAAACAGTATTAGCTCATTTGTATACTTGTATTTGTCATTCAATCTATAAACTCATTTGGAACCCACTTTTTTCGGGGGAAAATCGTGAATATTTGTAAAATTGATAATCTCAACTTTTTCGACTCTAAATCTTTTGCCCAGATTGGGATGATTACAAATAGAAATGTATCAGTTAGTAGCTCATCTAGTTTGCTTGTATTTGTCATTCATATCTAGAAAATTCATTTTGAACCCACTTCGAGAAAATCGTGAATTTTGTAAAATTGGGGAGTCCTCAACTTTTCGTGCTTTACCTTTGCCAACATTGGGATGATTACAAAAGGAAATGTATCAGTTAGTAGCTCATTTAGTTAAATTGTATTTGTCATTCAAATCTAGAAAATTCATTTTGAACCCACTTTTCGAGAAATCGTGAATTTGTAAAATTGGGTAGTCTCAATTTTCCGTGCTCTAACTTTTCAATATTGGATGATTACAAAAGGGCATGAATCATTAGGTAGCTCATCAGTTTATTTTCATTGTCATTCAACCTAGAAAACTCATTTTGAACGCCACTATTTTTCAAGAATCTGTGAATTTGAAAATTGGAGTGATCTCAACTTTTCCGTGCTCTAACTTTGCCAATATTGGGGTAATTACAAAGGAAATGCATCAGTAAGTACCTCATCCAGTATATTTTCATTTGTCATTCAAACCTAGAAAATTCATGTTGAACCCACTTTTCGAGAAAATCCTGACTTTGTAAAAAATGAGTAGTGCTCACCTTTTCCGTTCTCTAAGTTAGCCATATTGGGATGATTACAAAAGGAATGTAATCATTAGTAGCTCATTTAGTTTACTTGTATTTGTCATCATAATCTAAAAATCATTTTGAACCCACTTCGAGAAAATCGTAATGTTTGTAAAAATGAGCTAATCTCACCTTTTCGAGCTCTAACTGTGCCAATATTGGGATGATTCAAAAAAATGTATCCGTTAGTAGGCTCATCTAGTTAACTTGTATTTGTCATCCAAATCTAGAAAACTCATTTTGAACACCACACAATTTCGAGAAAATCGGTGATTTTGGTAAATTGAGTAATCTCACTTTTTCCGTTGCTCTAACCTTGCCAATATTGGGGAAATCATAAAAGCAATGTAATCAGTTAGTACCTCATCCAGTTTACTCTCCATTTTTCATTCAAAAAACTAGAAAACTCTTGTGAACCCACTTTTCGAGACAATCGTGATTTGAAAAATTGAGTAATCTCAATTTTCCGTGCTCTAACTTTGGCCACATTGGGATGATACAAAGTAAATGGTATCAGTTATTCTCATTTATTTTACTTGTATTATTGTCATTCAAATCTAGAAAATTCCATTTTAACGCCACTTTTCGAGAAAATCGTGAATTTGTAAAAATTGGTAGTCTAACTTTTCCGTGCTCTAACTTTTTCACTATTGGGCTTATTACAAAAAGGGAATTACAATCAGTTAGTAGCTCATCTAGTTACTTGTATTTGCCATTCAAATCTAGAAACTCATTTTGAACCCACTTTTTCGAGAAAATTTCGTGATTTGGTAAAAATGCGTAGTCCTCCACTTTTCTGTGCTCTAACATTGCCAATATTGGGATGATTACAACAGGAAATGAAACAGTAAGTAGCTCATTTAGTATACTTGTATTTGTCATTCAAATCTAAGAAAACCTCCATTTGAACCGCACTTTTCGAGAAATATCGTGAAATTTGTAAAAATTGATAATCTCAACTTTTCCGAGCTCTATCTTTGCCAATATTGGGATGATTACAAATAGAAATGTATCAGTTAGTAGCTCATCTAGTTTGTCATTCAAATCTAGAAAATTCATTTTGAACCCACTTTTCGAGAAATCGTGAATTTGTAAAAAATTGAGGAGTCTCAACTTTTCCGTGGCTTTAACCTTTGGCCAACATTTGGATGATTTACAAAAGAATGTATCAGTTAGTAGCTCATTTATGTTTACTTGTATTGTCAATCTCAAATCCTATAAAATTCCTTTTTGAACCCACTTTTCGGAAAATCGTGAGTTTTGTAAAAATGATAATCTTACTTTTCGCGTGGCTCTAACTTTGCCCAACATTGGGATGATTCAAATAGAAATTATCAGTTAGTAGTCCATCTAGTTAACTTTATTTGTCACGCAAATCTAATCTAGAAAACTCATTTGAACAGCACACTTTTCCGAGAAAATCGTGATTTGTATAAATTGAGTTATCTCAACTTTTCGGTCTAACTTTGCCAATATTGGGGAGATGCCATAAAAGGCAATGTATCAGTTATTACCTCATCCAGTTTACTAATAGATTTTTCATTCAAACTAGAAACTGCATTGTGAACCCACTTTTCGAGAAAATCGTGAATTTGTAAAAATTGAGTAATCTCACCTTCCGAGCTCTAACTTTGCCATATTGGGATGAGTGCAAAAGGGAATGTATCGCTAGTAGCTCATCCAGTTTACTTTCATTGTCCATTCATTCTCCCTTTTCGAGCTCTATCTTGTGCCATATTGGGGATGATTAACAAATGAAATGTATCACGTTATGAAGCTCATCTATTTTTTTTGTATTTGTCATTCAAATCTAGAAAATTCATTTTGAACCCACTTTTCGAGAAAATCGTGAATTTGTAAAAATTGAGGAGTCTCAACTTTTCCGTGCTCTAACTTTGCAAACTTTGCCAATATTGGGGTAATTACAAAAGGGAATGCATCAGTTAGTAGCTTATCCAGTATACTTTCATTTGTCATTCAACCCTAGAAAACTCATTTTTGAACCCACTTTTTCGAGAATATCGTGAATTTGTTAAAATGGTAAATCTCAACTTTTCCGAGCCTCCTAACTTTTCCCATATTGGGATGACTATAAAGGAAATTGATCAGTGTAGCTCATCGCTAGTTTACTTAGATATGTCCTTTTCAAATCTAGAAACTCATTTTGAACCCACTTTTTCGAGAACAATCCGTGATTTTGTAAAAATTGAGTAATCTCAACGTTTCCGTGCTCTAACTTTGCCAATATTGGGTTGATTACAAAAGGAAATGTATCAGTTGGTAGCTCATCTAGTTTACTTATATTTGTCATTCAAATCTAGAAAACTCATTTTTTTTTTTTTTTTTTCCAACCCACGGTCGAGAAAAATCGTAAATTTGTAAAAATTGAGTAATCTCAACTTTTCTGCTCTAACTTTTGCCATATTTGGGAAGATCATGAAAAAGCAATGTATCGTTAGTACCTCATCCTTTTACTCTAATTTTTTTCATTCAACCTAAAAACTCATTGTGAACCCACTGTTCGAAAAATCGTGAATTTGTAAAACAATTGATTATCTCAACTTTTCACGAGCTCTAACTTTGCCAATATTGGGACTGATTGCAAGAAGACTGTTCAGCTAGTAGCTCATCCAGTTTAACTTTCATTTGTCATCATCTCACCTTTTCCGAGCTCTATCTTTGCCAATATTGGGATGATTACAATAGAAATGTTAATCAGTTTTAGTAGCTCATCTAGTGAGTCTTGTATTTGGTCATTCAAATCTAGAAATTCCATTTTGAACCCACTTTTCGGAAAATCGTGAATTTGTAATACTTGAGGATCTCAACTTTTGCCCGTGCTCATCACTTTGCAAACTTTCCAATATTGGGGGTAATTACAAAAAGGAATGCATCAGTTTAGTAGCTTATCCTAGTATACTTTCATTTGTCTTCAACCCTAAAACTCATTGGAACCCACTTTTCGAGAATATCCGTGAAGTTGTAAAAATTGCGTAATCTCAATTTACTTTTCGCAGCTCTAACTTTGCCCATATTGGGATGACTATAAAAGAAATGTATCAGTTGTAGTAGCTCATCTAGTTTACTTATATATGTCGATTCAAATCTAGAAACACATTTGAACCACAGCATTTCGAAAAATGCGTGATTTGGTATAAATTGAGTATCTCAACTTTTCCGCTGCTCTAACTTTGCTCAACATGGGATGTTTCCAAAAGGAATGTATCGTTGGTACTCATCTAGTTTAGTGCTTGATATTTGTCATTCAATCTAGAAACTCATTTTCTCAAACCCACGTTCGAGAAATCGTGAATTTTGTATAAATTGGAGTATTCAACTTTCCGTGCTTTAACTTTGCCACATTGGATGATTACAAATTAAATGTGTCATTAGTAGCTCATCTAGGTTAACTTGTATTTGTCATCCAAATCTAGAAAACTCATTTTGAACCCACTTTTCGAGAATATCGTGAATTTGTAAAAATTGAGTAATCTCAACTTTTCCGTGCTCTAACTTTGCCCATATTGGGATGACTATAAAAGGAAATGTATCAGTTAGTAGCTCATCTAGTTTACTTGTATTTGTCCATTCAATCTAGAAAACCATATTTGAAACCCACTTTTTCGAAAAATCGTGAAATTTTGTAAAAATTGAGGAAGTCTGCAACTTTTTCCGTGCTCTAACTTTGCAAACTTTTACCATAATCGGGGTAATTACAAAAGGGAATCATCGCTAGTACTTATCCGAGTAATACTTTCATTTGTCATTCAACCCTAGAAAACTCCATTGTTGAACCACTTTTCTAGAATCGGAATTTGTAAAATGAGTGGATCTCACTTTTCCGTGCTTCTAACTTTGCTCAATTATAAGGATGATTACAAAAAGGGAATGTTTTAGTTAGTACTTGCATCGGAGATTAATTTTCACCTTGTCTTCAACCCTAAAAACTCATTTTGAACCCACTTTTTCGAGAATAATCCGTGGAATATTAAAAATTGAGTAAGCTCACTTTTCCGTGCTCTAAATTTGCATATTGGATACTTACAAAAGAATGAACAGTTAGTAGCTTCATCTAGTTTACTTGTATTTGTCATTCAAATCTAGAAACTCATTTTGACCCTTTTTCGCGAAATCGTGAATTTGTAAAATTGATGGAATCTCAACGTTTACCCGTGCTCTAACTTTTTGGCCATATTGGTTGAATTACAAAAGGAAATGTATCATTTGGTAGCTCATCTTAGTTTACTTCTATTTGTCACTCAAATCTAGAAAACCCATTTTGAACCCACTTTTCGAGAAAATCGTGAATTTGTAAAAATTGAGGAGTCTCAACTTTTCCGTGCTCTAACTTTGCCAATATTATGATGATTACAAAAGGGAATGTATCAGCTAGTAGCTTATCCAGTTTACTTTCATTTGTCATTCAACCCTAGAAAACTCATTTTGAACCCACTTTTCGAGAAAATCGTGAATTTGTAAGATTGAGTAAGGGCTAACTTTTCCGTGCTCTAACTTTGCCAACATTGGGATGATTACAAAATGGAAATGTATCAGTTATAGCTCATCGAGTTTACTTTATTTGTCTTCACATCTAGAAAATTCATTTTGAACGCCACTTTTCGATGAAATCGTGAATTGTAAAAATTGAGTAGTCCCTCAACTTTTCCGTGCTCGAACTTTTCCAATATTTGGAATGATTTACAAAAGGGAATGAATCGTTAGTAACTCATCTAGTTTATCTTGTATTTTGTCATTCAAATCTTAGAACACATCATTTGAACCCACCATTTCGAGAAATCGGTGAATTTGTATAAATTTGAGTAATCTCAGACTTTTCCGTGCTCTACTTTGCCAACATTGGGATGTTGACAAAGGAATGTATGCAGTTAGTAGCTCATTTAATTTACTTTCATTGTCATTCAAATCCTAGAAAACGCATTTTGAAAACCCACTTTTTCGATAAAATCGTGAATTTGTAAAATTGAGTAGTCTCAACTTTTCCGTGCTCTAACTTTTCCCATATTGGGATGATTACAAAAGGGAATGAATCAGTTAGTAGCTCATCTAGTTTACTTGTATTTGTCATTCAAATCTAGAAAACTCATTTTGAACCCACTTTTCGAGAAAATCGTGAATTTGTAAAAATTGAGTAGTCTCAACTTTTCTGTGCTCTAACATTGCCAATATTGGGATGATTACAAAAGGAAATGAACAGTAAGTGAGCTCATTTAGTTTACCTTGTATTTGTCATTCAAGATCTAGAAAACATCATTTTGAACCCACTTTTCGAGAAAATCGTGATTTGTAAAATTGAAGTAATCCCAACTTTTCCGACTCTATCTGTGGGCCCGAATATTGGATGATTACAAATGGAATGTAGTCAGTTAGTAGCTCTTTAGTTTACTTGTATTTGTCATTCAAATCTAGAAATCATTTTGCACCCCACTTTTCGAGAAAATCGTGAATTTGTAAAAATTAAGGAGTCTCAACTTTTCCGTGCTCTAACTTTGCCAATATTGAGATGATTACAAAAGGGAATGTATCAGTTAGTAGCTCATCCAGTTTACTTTCATTTGTCATTCAAATCTAGAAAACTCATTTTGTACCCACGTTTTGAAAAAATCGTGATTTTTGTTAATAATTGAGTAATCTCAACTTGTCCGGGGTGCTCCAACTTCGCACAATATTGGGGTAATTACAAAAGGGAATGCATCAGTTTAGTATTCAAACCTAGAAACTCATTTTGAACCTTTTTTCTAGAAAATCGTGAATTTGTAAAAATTAAGTGATCTCAACTTTTCCGTGCTCTAGTTTTGCCAATATTGGGGTAATTACAAAGGAAATGCATCAGTAAGTACCTCATCCGAGTCTATTTCTTTGTCATTCAACCTAGAAAATTCGATGTTGAACCCTTTCGAGAGAAATCCTGAATTTGTAAAATTGAGTAGTCTCAACTTTTCCGTTGCTCTAAGTTAGCCAGATTTGGATATTACAAAGGAAATTAATCATTTAGTAGCTCATTTAGTTTACTTGTATTTGTCATTCAATCTTAGAAAATTCTTTTTGAACGCCGACTTTTCGAGAAAATCGTGAATTTGTAAAAAATTGAGTAATCTCACTTTCTGAACGGTCCGAGGCTCTAACTTTGCCATTATTGGGAAGATTACAAAAAGAATTGTATCGTTTATAGCTCCATCTAGTTAACTTTATTTGGTCCATCCAAATCTAGAAACTCATTTTGAACCCGAGCATTTCGAGAAAATCGTGAATTTGTAAAAAATTGAGTGAATCTGCAATTTTTCCGGCTCTTGAACTTGCAATTTGGGAAGATCATAAAAAAAGTAATGTAGTCAGTTTATTACCTCATCCAGTTTTACTCTCATTTTTCATCAAACATAGAAAACTCATTGTGAACCACTTTTCGAGAAATCGTGAATTTGTAAAATTTAGTAATCTCAACTTTTCCGTGCTTCTAATTTGTCCAACATTGGGATGATTACAAAAGGAAATGGTTACAGTGAGGTAGCGCATTTAGTTTACTTGTATTTGTCATTCAAATCTAGAAATTCATTTTGAACGGCCACTTTTCAGAAAGCGTGATTGTAGTGTAAAAATTGGGTAGTCTCAACTTTTCCGTGCTCTAACTTTTCCAATATTGGGATGATTACAAAAGGGAATGAATCAGTTAGTAGCTCATCTAGTTTATTTTCATTTGTCATTCAACCCTAGAAAACTCATTTTGAACCCACTTTTCAAGAAATCGTGAATTTGTAAAATTGAGTGATCTCAACTTTTCCGTGCTCTAACTTTGCCAATATTGGGGTAATTACAAAGGAAATGCATCAGTAAGTACCTCATCCAGTATATTTTCATTTGTCATTCAAACCTAGAAAATTCATGTTGAACCCACTTTTCGAGAAAATCCTGAATTTGTAAAAATTGAGTAGTCTCAACTTTTCCGTTCTCTAAGTTAGCCAATATTGGGATGATTACAAAAGGAAATGTATCAGTTAGTAGCTCATTTAGTTTACTTGTATTTGTCATTCAAATCTAGAAAATTCATTTTGAACCCACTTTTCGAGAAAATCGTGAATTTGTAAAAATTGAGTAATCTAACTTTTCCGAGCTCTAACTTTGCCAATATTGGGAATGATTACAAAAAGAAAAGTATCAGTTAGTACTCATTAGTTAACTTGTAATTTGTCATCAAATCTAGAAAACTCATTTTTGAACCCCACTTTCGAGAAAATCGTGAATTTGTAAAAATTGAGTATCTCAACTTTTCCGTGCTCTAACTTTGCCAATATTGGGAAGATCATAAAAAGCAATGTATCAGTTAGTACCTCATCCAGTTTACTCTCATTTTTCATTCAAACCTAGAAAACTCATTGTGAACCCACTTTTCGAGAAAATCGTGAATTTGTAAAAATTGAGTAATCTCAACTTTTCCGTGCTCTAACTTTGCCAACATTGGGATGATTACAAAAGGAAATGTATCAGTTAGTAGCTCATTTAGTTTACTTATATTTGTCATTCAAATCTAGAAAATTCATTTTGAACCCACTTTTCGAGAAAATCGTGAATTTGTAAAAATTTAGTAGTCTCAACTTTTCTGTGCTTAACTTCCAATATTTGGGGTGATTACAAAAAAATGAAAAAAGAGAGCTCATTTAGTTTATTTATTTGGCATTCAAATTAGAAAAAACATTTTGAACCCACTTTTTGAGAAAA
>JANFPS010000562.1:0-12306 GCA_024703675.1 Drosophila nebulosa
AGAAACCCCCTTTTTCGAGAAAATCGTGAATTTTTTAAAAATTCAGTTTTCTCAACTTTGCCGTGTTCTAACTTTGCCAATTTTTGGCACGATTACAAAAAGCAATGTTTCAGTTAGTAGCCATCCCGTTTACTTACTTTGTCATTCAAAACCCAGGAAAACTCATTTTGAACCCACTTTTCGAGAAAAAACGTGAATTTGTAAAAATTCAGTTTTCTCAACTTTTCCGTGCTTTAACTTTGCCAATATTGGACGATTTAAAAAAGCAATGTTTCAGTTAGTACGCATCCCGTTTTACTTACATTTGTCATTCAACAGCCTTTTAACCCAATTGGGTTTTAAACCCCTTTATTTTGAACCCCCTTTTTGAGAAAATCGTGAATTTGTAAAAATTCAGTTTTTCAACTTTTCCGTGCTCTAACTTGCCAATATTGGGGACGATTTAAAAAAACAATGTTTAAATTAATAGCCATCCAGTTAACTTACTTTGTCATTCAACCCAGAAAACTCAAATTTTTAACCCACTTTTCGAGAAAATTGTGAATTTGTAAAAATTCAGTTTTCTCATTTTCCGTGCTCTAAATTTGCCAATATTGGCACGATTTAAAAAACATGTTTTCAGTTAGTAGCGCATCCAGTTTTACTTACTTTTGTCTTCCCAAACCCAGAAAACTCATTTTTAACCCACTTTTCGAGAAAAACGTGAATTTTTAAAATTCAGTTTTCTCAACTTTTCCGTGCTCTAACTTTGCCAATATTGGACAAATTTAAAAAAAACAATTTTTTAGTTAGTAATAGCGCATCCCGTTTAAATTACTTTTGTCATTAAACCCAGAAAACTCATTTTGAACCCACTTTTCGAGAAATCGTGAATTTGTAAAAATTCAGTTTTCAAATTTTTCCCGGCTCTAACTTTGGCCAATATTGGGACGATATTCAAAAAAAACATGTTTACAGTTAGTAGCGCTCCAGTTTACTTACTTTTTGTCTTCCAAACCCAGAAAACTCATTTTGAACCAACTTTTCGAGAAAATCGTGAATTTGTAAATTCCGTATTCTACAACTTTTCCGGGCTCTACACTTTGCCATATTGGGCCAATTTAAAAAAGCAATGTTGCAGTTGTAATAGCGCATCAGTTTACTTTACTATTTTGTCATTTAAAACTGCCGAAAACTCATTTTTGACCCCACTTTTCGAGAAAATCGTGAATGTAGCTAAAAATTTCGTTTTTCAAACTTTTCCGTGGCTCCCTAACTTGGCCAATATTGGAACATTTAAAAAAGCAATTTTTCAGTTTATTAGCGCATCCATATTTACTTACTTTGTCACTCGAAACCCAGAAAACTCATTTTGAACCCACTTTCATGAGAAAATCGTGAATTTATAAAAATTCAGTTTTCCTCGAACTTTTCCGTGCTTTTAAACTTGCCACAATATTGGGACGATTTAACAAAAACAATGTTTTCCAAGTTAGTAGCGCTCCAGTATTACTTACTTTGGTCTTTCAAACCCCAGAAAACTCATTTTGGAACCCACTTTTCTAAGAAACATCGTATGAATGTTAAATTCGTTTTCTCAACTTTTCGTGCTCTAGCTTTGTCCAAGTAATTGCACGATTTAAAAAGTGCAATGTTGTTCATTTAGTAGCGCATCCATTTTACTATACCTTTTGTCATTCAAACCTAGAAAACTCATTTTGAACCCACTTTTCGAGAAAAACGTGAATTTGTAAAAATTCAGTTTTCTCAACTTTTCCGTGCTCTAACTTTGCCAATATTGGGACGATTTAAAAAAGCAATGCTTCAGTTAGTAGCGCATCCAGTTTACTTACACATTTGTCATTCAAACCTAGAAAACCCCCATTTTGAACCCCTTTTCGAGAAAAAACCCTGAATTTGTAAAAAATTCGTTTTTCTCACTTTTTTCCCTGCTCTAAACTTTTTCCAAAATTGGGACATTTAAAAAAAGGGAATGTTTCAGTTAGTACCATCCCGTTTAAAATTTCTTTTTTTTTATTCCCCCCAGGGAAAATCATTTTAAAACCCCCCTTTTTGAGAAAAACGTGAATTTGTAAAAAAATTTATTTTTTTCCAATTTTTTCCCTGCTCTAACTTTTCCAATTTGGCGATTTTTAAAAAAAAAATGTTTCAGTTAGTAGCCATCCCCTTTAAATTACTTTTGTCATTCAACCAAAAACTCATTTTTAACCCCTTTTTGAGGAAAAACGTGAATTTGTAAAAAATTCAGTTTTCTTTCCCAAAAAAAAATTTTTTTCCGTTTTCTCAAAATTTTGGGCCAAAAAATTTTTTTGGTTTAAAACAAAGTTTAAAATTAAGGAGCGCAATCCAGGGGGGATTTTACCCCTTTTGGCCAAAATTCAAAAATAAAAAAAAAACCTTAATTTTTAAAACCCATTTTTTTTTGAAAAAATGGGTTTTTAAAAAGAGTTTTTTTTGGGTTTTGGGAAAGACAAAAGGGAAGGGGAAAAAGGTTTTGGGTCTAACTGGAAACATTGCTTTTTTTAAATCGTCCCAATTATTGGGAAAGTTAAAAGCACGGAAAAAATTGAGAAAACTGAATTTTTACCCAAATTCAAGATTTTTTCAAAAAAATGGGGTTTAAAATGAGTTTTCCTTTGGTTTTGTTTTATGGAACCCAAAAGGTTTTTAAATTTTTAAAAAATGGAATGAGCTAACTAAACTGAACAATTGCCCCTTTTTTAAATTTCCAAATAATTTGGCAAATTTGGGTTTTTAAACACGGGAAAAATTAAAAAAATACTGAATTTTTTTCAATTTCCCCCGATTTTCTCGAAAAGGTTTGGGGTTTAAATTGGGGTTTTTAGGGTTTAAAAGACAAAAGTAAGTAAACTTTGGAAAGGGGCCCACTAACTGAAACATTTTTTTTTTTTAAAACGTGCCAATTTGGCAAAGTTAGGCACGGAAAAGTTGAGAAAAACTGAATTTTTACAAAATTTACGTTTTTTTTTCCCAAAAGTGGGTTAAAAATGGTTTTCTGGGGTTTTAAAGACAAAAGGAAATAAAATGGATTCGCTATAACTGAAACTTGTTTAAAAGTGGGTTCAAAATGAGTTTTCTAGGTTTGAATGACAAATGTGTAGTAACTGGATGCGCTACTAACTGAAGCATTGCTTTTTAAATCGTCCCAATTTGGCAAAGTTAGAGCACGGAAAAATTGAGAAAACTGAATTTTTACAAATTCACGATTTTCCCCGAAAAGTGGGGTTTAAAATGAGTTTTCTAGGTTTGAATGACAAAAGTAAGTAAACTGGATGCGCTACTAACTGAAACATTGCTTTTTTAAATCGTGCCAATATTCGCAAAGTTAGAGCACGGAAAAGTTGAGAAAACTGAATTTTTACAAATTCACGATTTTCTCGAAAAGTGGGTTCAAAATGAGTTTTCTGGGTTGGAATGACAAAGTAAGTAAATGGATGCGCTACTAACTGAAACATTGCTTTTTAAAACGTCCCAATATTGGAAAAATAAGAGCACGGAAAGTTTTAGAATACTGAATTTTTACAAATTTACGAAATTTTTCGAAAAGTGGGTTCAAATGAGTTTTCTAGGTTTGAATGACAAAAGTAAGTAAACTGGATGCGCTACTAACTGAAACATTGCTTTTTTAAATCGTCCCAATATTGGCAAAGTTAGAGCACGGAAAAATTGAGAAAACTGAATTTTTTTCAAATTCATGATTTTTTCGAAAAGTGGGTTCAAAATGAGTTTTCTAGGTTTGAATGACAAAAGTAAATAAAAATGGATGCGCTACTAACTGAAACATTGCTTTTTTAAATCGTCCCAATATTGGCAAAGTTAGAGCACGGAAAGTTGAGAAAACTGAATTTTTACAAATTCACTATTTTCTAGAAAAATGGGTTCAAAATGAGTTTTCTGGGTTTGAATGACAAAAGTAAGTAAACTGGATGCGCTACTAACTGAAACATTGCTTTTTCAAATCGTCCCAATATTGTCAAAGTTTGAGCACGGAAAAGTTGAGAATACTGAATTTTTACAAATTCACGATTTTCTCGATAAGTGGGTTCAAAATGAATTTTTTTTAGGTTTTTAATGACAAAAATAAGTAAATGGATGCGCTACTAACTGAAAAATTGTTTTTTTAAAACGTGCCAATATTGGCAAAGTTAAGCACGGACAATTGAAATAAAGAATTTTTACAAATTCCGATTTTCTCGAAAAGTGGGTTTAATAAAGAAAATTTTTTAGGTTTGGGGAAAGAAAAAATTTAAATAAACTGTATGAGCTACTAAATGAAAAATTGGGTTTTTTTTAAAACGTGCCAATATTGGGAAGGGGTTTGAGGGACGGAAAAATTTAGAAAACTGAATTTTTTCCAAAATTTACGTTTTCTCGAAAAGTGGGTTCAATATGAAATTTTCCTAGGTTTTAAGACAAATGTAATAAACTGTAAAGACTTTCTAAATGAAACATTGCTTTTTTCCCAAAACGTCCCCCAATTTTTGGCAAAGTTAGAGCACGGAAAAGTTTGGGAAAATGGGAAATTTTTTCAAAACACATTTTTCGAAAAGTGGGCTCAAAAAAAGAGTTTTTTTTGGGTTTGACAAAAGTAAGTAAACTGGGTGCGCTATAACTGAAACATTGCTTTTTTAAATTTGTGCCAATATTGGCAAAGTTAGAGCACGGAAAAATTTTTAGAAAAAATGAAATTTTTTCAAAATTTACGATTTTTTTCGAAAAGTGGGTTTTAAATGAGTTTTTTTAGGTTTGAATGACAAATGGAAAATAAACTGGATACTATAACTAAAAATTTTTCTTTTTTAAAAAAGTTTTCCCCAAATTTGGGGTAAAAATTAAAAGCACGGAAGAGGTAAATGCCCCCCAATTTTTACAAAATTTACGATTTTTTTCGAAAAGTGGGTTCAAAATTTAGTTTTCAGTTTTAATGCAAAGTAAAATAAAAATGGATGGGGCTTTCAACTGAAAAAATTGCTTTTTTAAAAACGTCCCCCAAAATTCGCCCAAAATTAGAGCACCGGGAAAAAATTTAGAAATGAATTTTTACAAAATTTACGATTTTTTTGAAAAATGGGGTTTAAAAAGAAATTTTTTGGGGTTTTAAAGACAAAAAATAAGTAAGGGTGGATGCGCTACTAACTGAAACATTGCTTTTTTAAAAACGTGCCAAAAATTGGCAAAAATTAGAGAAAGGAAAAATTGAGAAAAATGAATTTTTACAAAATTTCCCCATTTTCTCGAAAAGTGGGTTTTTAAAAAAGGTTTTCTAGGTTTGAAAAACAAATGTAAGGGAAACCCGTATAGTACTTTAAATAAAACATTGCCCTTTTTTTAAAACGTTTCCCCCTATGGCTAAGTTAGAGCACGGAAGAGTTTTTTAGAATAAATGAATTTTTTTCCCAAATTTAAAGATTTTCCCGAGAAAATGGGGTTTTAAAAAGGGGGGTTTTTTTGGTTTGAATGACAAAAATAAGGGAAACCGGATGCGCTACTAACTGAAAATTGCTTTTTTTTTAAACGGCCAATTTTGGGCCCAAAGGTTTTGACACGGAAAAGGTGAGAGAAAGGAATTTTTTTCAAATTCCCCCGATTTTCTCGAAAAGTGGGGGTTTAAATGATTTTTTAGGTTTGAATTTACAAAAGGAAGTAAACTGGATGAGCTACTAACTGAAAAAATTTCCCTTTTTTTAAAAAAACCCCAAATTGGCTAATTTTGAGGGCCGGGAAAAGGTTTAGGAAAGCGAATTTTTACAAATTCACGTTTTTCCCCGAAAAGTGGGTTTAAAAATGAGTTTTCTAGGTTTGAAAAGGGCAAATGTAAGTAAAAATGTTGAGCTGCCCAAAAATGAAAATTGCTTTTTCCAAAACGTCCCCTTTTTGGCAAAGTTAGAGCACGGAAAATTGAAAAAAAACTGAATTTTTACAAATTCACGATTTTTCGAAAAAGTGGGTCAAAATGATTTTTTGGGTTTGGGCAAAATAAGTAAACTGGATTCGCTAAATAACTGAAACATTGCTTTTTTAAAACGTGCCAAATTGGGAAAGTTGAGCCCCGGAAAAAATTGAGAAAACTGAAATTTTTTCAAAATTTACGATTTTTCCCCGAAAAGGGGGGGTTTAAATGATTTTTTTTAGGTTTTTAATAAAATGGAAATAAAAATGGATGAGCTACTAACTGAAAAAATTGCTTTTTTAAAACGTCCCAAAAATTGGGTAAGTTAAGCACGGAAGAGGGGAGAATGCTGAAATTTTTTCAAATTTACGGTTTTTTTTTTCCCCAAAAGTGGGTTTTAAAATGAGTTTTTAGGGTTTTAATGGCCCAAAAGTAAATAAACTGGATGCGCTACTAATGAAAAAAATTGCTTTTTTAATTGCTTTTTTAAATCGTCCCAATATTCGCAAAGTTAGAGCACGGAAAAAGTTGAGAATACTGAATTTTTACAAATTCACGATTTTTCTCGAAAAGTTGGTTCAAATGAGTTTTTTTTAGGTTTGAATGCCAAATGGAAGTAAACTGGATGAGCTTAAATAACTGAAACATTGCTTTTTAGAACGTCCCAAAATTGGCCCAAGTTAGAGCACGGAAGAGGTGAGAATGCTGAATTTTTACAAATTCAAAGATTTTCTCGAAAAGTGGGTTCAAAATGAGTTTTTTCTAGGTTTGAATGACAAATGTAAGTAAACTGGATGCGCTACTAACTGAAACATTGCTTTTTTAAATCGTCCCAATATTCGCAAAGTTAGAGCACGGAAAAGTTGAGAATACTGAATTTTTACAAATTCACGATTTTCTTGAAAAGTTTGGGTTCAAAATGAGTTTTCTGGGTTTTAATGACAAAAGTAAGTAAGCTGGATGCGCTACTAACTGAAACTTGCTTTTTTAATCGTGCCAATATTGGCAAAGTTAGAGCACGGAAAAGTTGAGAAAAAATGAATTTTTAAAAAATTCACGATTTTCTCGAAAAGTGGGTTCAAAAATGAGTTTTCTAGGTTTGAATAACAAATGTAATAAACTGTATGAGCTACTAACTAAACCCTTGCTTTTTTAAAAACGTCCCAATATTGGCTAAGTTAGAGCACGGAAGAGTTGAGAATACTGAATTTTTAAAAAATTCACGATTTCCTCGGAAGTGGGTTCAAAAAAGTTTTCTAGGTTTGAATGACAAAAGTAAATAAACTGGATGCGCTACTAACTGAAACATTGCTTTTTTAAATCGTGCCAATATTGGCAAAGTTAGAGCACGGAAAAGGTGAGAGAAAGGAAATTTTACAAATTCACGATTTTCTCGAAAAGTGGGTTCAAAATGAATTTTCTAGGTTTGAATGACAAATGTGTAAGTAAACTGGATGCGCTACTAACTGAAGCATTGCTTTTCTAAATCGTCCCAATATTGGCAAAGTTAGAGCACAGAAAAGTTGAGAAAACTGAATTTTTACAAATTCACGATTTCCTCGAAAAGTGGGTTCAAAATGAATTTTTTTAGGTTTGAATGCCAAATGAAAGTAAACTGGATGAGCTACTCACTGATACATTGCTTTTTGTAATCGTCCCAAAATTGTCAAAGTTAGAGCACGGAAAGTTGAGAAACTGAATTTTTTTCAAATTCACGATTTTCTCGAAAGTGGGTTCAAAATGGGGTTTCCCTGGGTTTAAAAGAAAAAAGTAAGTAAACTGTATGAGCTACTAACTGAAACATTGCTTTTTTAAATCGTCCCCCAAAATTGAAAAAGTTAGAGCACGGGAAAAATTGAGAATACTGAATTTTTAAAAATTCACGATTTTCTCGAAAAGTGGGTTCAAATGAGTTTTCTAGGTTTGAATAACAAAGTAAGTAAACTGGATGGCTACTAACTAAAAAATTGCTTTTTTAAATCGTCCCAATATTGGCAAGTTAGAGCACGGAAAAGTTGAGAAACGGAATTTTTACAAAAATTTACGATTTTCTCAAAAGTGGGTTCAAAATAATTTTTAGGTTTGAAAGACAAAAGAAAGTAAACTGATGCGCTACTACTGAAACATTGCTTTTTTAAATCGTCCCAATATTGGCAAAGTTAAGCACGGAAAAGTTGAGAAAACTGAATTTTAAAAAATTCACGATTTTCTCTAAAAATGGGTTCAAAATGAGTTTTTTTAGGTTTGATGAAAAAGTAAGTAAAATGGATGCGCTACTAACTGAAACATTGCCTTTTTTAAAACGTCCCAATATTTTTTGGCAAAGTTAGAGCACGGAAAAGTTTTAGAAAACTGAATTTTTTACAAATTCAAAGATTTTCTCGAAAAGTGGGTTCAAAATGAGTTTTCTAGGTTTGAATGACAAAAGTAAGTAAACTGATGGCTACTAACTGAAAAATTGCTTTTTTTTAAATCGTCCCAATATTGGCAAGTTAGAGCACGGAAAGTTGAAAAACTGAATTTTTACAATTCGATTTCTCAAAAAGTGGGTTCAAAATGAGTTTTCTGGTTTAAAAGCAAAAGTAAGTAAACTGGATGCGCTATAACTGAAACATTGCTTTTTTAAATCGTCCCAATATTGGGAAAGTTAGAGCACGGAAAAGTTGAGAAAACTGAATTTTTACAAATTCACGATTTTCTCTAAAAGTGGGTTCAAAATGAGTTTTCTAGGTTTGAAAGACAAAAGGGAAGTAAACTGGATGCGCTACTAACTGAACATTGCTTTTTAAATCGTCCCCAAAATTGGCAAAGTTAGAGCACGGAAAAGTTGAGAAAACTGAATTTTTTACAAATTCACGATTTCCTCGAAAGTGGGTTCAAAAAGAGTTTTTGGTTTAATGGCAAAAGTAAGTAAACTGGAAAGCGCTACTAACTGAAACATTGCTTTTTCGAAAACTGGGTTCAAAATGAGTTTTTTAGGTTTGAATGACAAAAGTAAGTAAACTGGATGCGCTACTAACTGAAACATTGCTTTTTTAAATCGTGCCAATATTGGGAAAAATTTGAGCACGGAAAAGTTGAGAAAAACTGAATTTTACAAAATCACGATTTTCTCGATAAATGGGTTCAAAATGAGTTTTCTGGGTTTAAATGAAAAAAGTAAGTAAACTGGATGCGCTACTAACTGAAAAAATTGCTTTTTTAAAACGTCCCAATATTGGAAAGTTAGAGCACGGAAAAGTTGAGAATACTGAATTTTTACAAATTCACGATTTTCTCGAAAAGTGGGGTTTTTAAAATGAGTTTTTTAGGTTTGAATGACAAAAGTAAGTTTTAAAATGGATGCGCTACTAACTTTAAACATTGCTTTTTTAAATCGTCCCAATATTGGCAAAGTTAGAGCACGGAAAAGTTGAGAAAACTGAATTTTTACAAATTCACGATTTTCTCTAAAAGTGGGTTCAAAATGAGTTTTTTAGGTTTGAATGACAAAAGTAAGTAAACTGGATGCGCTACTAACTGAAACATTGCTTTTTTAAATCGTCTCAATATTGGCAAAGTTAAAGCACGGAAAAGTTGAGAAAACTGAATTTTTACAAATTCAAAGACTTTCTCGTAAAAGTGGGTTCAAAATGAGTTTTCTAGGTTTGAATGAAAAAAAGTAAGTTAAACTGGATGCGCTACTAAAATGAAAACATTGCTTTTTTAAGGCGTCCCAATATGGCAAGTTAACGCCCCCCCCCCCCCGGAAAAAGTTGAGGAAGAAAAACTGAATTTTTTACAAATTTCACGACTTTCTGTTAAAGTGGGTTCAAAATGAGTTTTCTAGAGTTTGAATGAAAAAAGATAAGTAAACTGGATGCGCTACAACTGAAACATTGCCTTTTTAAAATCGTCCCAATATTGGCAAAGTTAGAGCACGGAAAAGTTGAGAAAACGGAATTTTTACAAAATTCACGATTTTCTCGAAAAAGTGGTTCAATATGTCTTTCTCGGTTTGAATGACAAATGGTAAGTAAAAAAACTGTATGAGTACTAACTGAAACCATTGTTTTTTTAAAATATGTGCCAATATTGGCAAAGTTAGAGCACGGAAAAGTTGAGGAGAAAACTTGAATTTTTACAAATTCACGATTTTCTCGAAGAGTGGGCAACAAAATGAGTTTTCTGGGTTTTTTATAAATGACAAATGTAAGTTAAACTGGAAGCGCTACTAACTGAAACCTTGCTTTTTTAAATCGTCCCAATATTGGCAAAGTTTAGATCAACGGAAAAGTTGAGAAAAAACGGAATTTTTACAAATTCACGATTTTCTCGAAGAGGTGGGCTCAAAAATGAGTTTTTCCTGGGTTTGAATGACAAAGTAAAGAAACTGGATGCGCTTACTAAACTGAAAACATGCTTTTTTAAATCGTCCCCAATTATTGGCAAAGTTTAGAGCACGGATAAAGTTGAGAATACTGAATTCTTTACAAACGCACGATTTTCTCGAAAAGTGGGTTCAAAAATGAGTTTTTTCTAGGTTTTTGAATGACAAATGTGTAAGTAAAACTGGTATGCGCTACTAACTGAAGCATTGCTTTTTAAATCGTCCCTAATATTGGCAAACGTAAGCACGGAAAAGTTGAGAAGAAAACGAATTTTTACAAATTCACGATTTCCTTTCGACAAAAAAGGGGTTCAAAATGAGGTTTTTTTTAGGTTTGAATGACAAAAAGTAAGTAAAACTGGGATGCGCGATAACTGAAACATTGCTTTTTTAAATCGTGCCAAATTGGCAAAATTAGAGCACGGAAAAGTTGAGAAAACTGAATTTTTACCAAATTCACGATTTTCTCGAAAAAAAGTGGGTTCAAAAAGGTTTTTCTGGTTAAATGACCAAAAAGTTGTAAAGTAAACTGGATGCGCTAATAAACTGAAACATTTGTTTTTGTTAAAACGTCCCTATATTGGAAAAAGTTAGAGCACGGAAAAGTTGAGAATTTTACTGAATTTTACCAAATTTACGATTTTCTCGAAAAGTCGGGTTCAAAATGAGGTTTCTAGGTTTGAATGACAAAAGTAAGTAAAATGGATGCGCGACTAACTCGAAACATTGCTTTTTAAATCGGCCAATATTGCCAAAGTTACAAGCACGGACAAAGTTGAGCAAATACTGCAATTTTTTACAAATTCAAGATTTTCTTCGAAAAAAGTGGGTTTCAAAATGAGTTTTCTAGGTTTGAATGAACAAAAAGTAAGTCACAACTGGATGCGCCTACTCAACTGAAAAACATGCTTTTTAAATAGTGCCATATTTGCCAAGTTAAAGCACGGACAAGTGAGAATACTGAATTTTTAAAAATTCACGATTTTTCTCGAAAAGTGGGTTCAATATGAGTTTTCTAGCGTTTGAATGACAAAAGTAAGTAAAACATGTATGAAGCTACTAACTAAAACATTGTTTTTTTTTAAACTCGTCCAATATTGCAACGTTAGAGCACGGAAAAGTTGAGAAAGAAAACGAATTTTTACAAATTCAAGATTTTCTCGAAGAGTGGGCTCAAAATGAGTTTTCTGGGTTTGAATGACAAAAAGTAAGTAAACTGGATGCGCTATAACTGAAACATTTTGCTTTTTTAAATCGTCCCAATATTGGCAAAAAGTTAGGAGCACGGCAAAAAGTTGGCATACTGAATTTTTACAAATTCACGATTTTCTCGAAAAGTGTGGTTCAAAAATGAGTTTCTAGGTTGTTAAATGACAAAAGTAAGTAAAACTGGATGCGCTACTTAACTGAAACACTTGCTTTTTTAAATCGTCCCAATATGGCAAATTAGAGCAACGGAAAAGTTGGAAGAATACTGAATTTTATGACAAATTCACGAATTTTCTCGAAAAAAAAAGTGGGTCAAAATGAGTTTTTCTTCTAGGTTTGAATATCAAATTGAAAGTAAAAAAACTGGATGAGCTACTTAACTTGAAAACATTGCTTTTTTAAATGTCCCAATATGGCAAAGTAGAGCACGGAAAAGTTGAGAATACTGATTTTTACAAATTCACGATTTTCTCGACAAAAAGTGGGTTCAAAATGAGTTTCTAGTTGCAATTGACAAAAGTAAGTAAACTGGATGCGCTACTAACTGAAACCATTGCTTTTTTATATCGTGCCAATATTGCCAAAGTTAAAAGCACGGACAAGTTGAGAATACTGGGAATTTTTACAAATTCACGATTTTCTCGAAAAAGTGGGTGCAATAGAGTTTTTCTAGGTTGAATGACAAATGTAAGTAAACTGTATGAGCTTACTAACTGAAACATGTTTTTTTAAATCGTGCCAATATTGGCAAATGTTAGAGACGGAAAAGTTGAGAGAAAACTGAATTTGTACAAATTCACGATTTTCTCGAAGACGT
>JANFPS010000563.1:0-12299 GCA_024703675.1 Drosophila nebulosa
AGGGTTGAAAACAAAAGAAACTAAAATGGATGGCTACTAACTGTTTCATTCCTTTGTAATTCTTTAAAATTTTCAAAGTAGAGCACGGGAAAAGTTGAAATTACTCAATTTTACAAATTCACGATTTTTCGAAAAGTGGGTTCAAAATGAGTTTTCTAGATTTTAATGCAAATACAAGTAAACTTTATGAGTACTAACTGATCTTTCTTTTGTAATCATCCCAAATATTGCCCCAAATAAAACACGGAAAAGTTGAGATTTAATTTTACCAAATTCACGATTTTTCTCGAAAAGTGGGTTCAAAATGATTTTTCTAGTTTTTAATGACAAAACAAGTAAACAGATGAGACAAATGTAAAATTTCTTTTTTAATCATCCCAATATTGGCAAAGTAGAGCACGGAAAAGTTGAGATTATTCAAATTCACGTTTTTTTCGAAAGTGGGTTCAAAATAGGTTTTTAGGTTTGAGAATGACAAATACAAGTAAACTAGATGGTTACTAACTGATGCATTTCCCTTTGGTAATCAGCCAATATTGGCAGAGTGAGCACGGAAAAGTTGAATTACTCATTTTTTTACAAATTCACGATTTTCGTCGAAAAGTGGGTCAAAATGAGGAGTTCTAGGTATTGAATGACAAATGAAAGTAAACTTCAGATTAGGTACTATCTGATTGCATTTCCTTTGGTAATCATCCCAATTATGGCAAAGTTAGAGACGGAGAAGTTAGAATTACTCAATTTTTACAATTCACGATTTTCTCGAAAAGTGTGCGTTTCAAAATATGCTCTAGTTTCAATGACAAAATGAAAGAAAACAAGGGGATTTTGAAGGGTAACTAACTGATCATTTCTTTGGCTAATCATCCAATGATTGGCACAAGTTAGAAGGGGGGGGGGGGGGGCACGGAGTAGCAGTTGAGATTACTCAATTTTTACAAATTCACGATTTTCTCGAAAAGTGGGTTCAAAATGAGTGTTCTAGGTTTCAATGACAAATGAAAGAAAACAAGATGAGAGACTTAACTGATGCAATTCCCCTTTTGTGAATCATCCCAATTTTGACGAGTGAAGAGCACGAAAAGTCTGTGATTACTCAATTTTTACAACAATTCCACGATTTTCTCGAAAAAGTGCGTATCAAAATGATGTTCTAGTGTTTGAATGACCACATGCGATAAGTAAAACAAGATCGATCCATTACTATACTGTGATGCTATTTCCTTTGGTAATCATCCCAAGTAGTTCGTGCAAAGTTAGAGCTCGGTGAAAAGTTGAGATTACTCAATTTTACAAATTCACGATTTTCTCGAAAGTAGGGTTCACAAATGAGTGTTTCTAGGTTTGAATGACAAATGAAAGTTAACAAGATGAGGAACTAACTGATGCATTTCCTTTGTTAACTCATCTCAATACTTGGCAAGTTAAAGCACGGAAAAGTTGAGATTACTCTATTTTTACAAAATTCACGATTTTCCTCACAAAGTGGGTTCAAAATGAGTTGTTCTATAGGTTTGATGACAATATGAAAAGTTAACAAGATGAGTACACTAACTGAATACCCCCGCGTTTTCCTTTGGTAATCATCCCCAATATTGCAAAGTAAAAGCACGGAAAAGTTAGATTAGTCAATTTTTACAAATTCACGATTTTCTCGAACTGGGCTCAAAATGATTTTCTAGTGAATGACAATGAAAGTAAAACTCAAAGAGCTACTCTACTAATACGAGTTCCTTTTGTAATCGATCCCCACATATTGACAAATTCTAGAATTTTCAAGAAATCAGTGTGTGTTCAAAATGAGTTTTCGTAGGTTTGAATGCACAAATAAACAGTAAACTCGATGAGTTACTTTACAAATACATTGCTTGTTTGTGTAATCATTCTAATATGTGGCGAACGTGAGAGTGCACGGAAAAGTTGAGACTACTCATTTTTACAAATTCCTCGATTTTCTCGCAGAAGTTTCGTTCAACGTGGATTTTTCTAGATATTGAATGACAAATGAAAGTAAATCAAGATGAGGAGAATAACTGATGCATTCTTTTGGTAATCATTCCCAATATGGTAAAGTTAGAGCACGGAAAAGTTGAGATTCACTCTTTTCACAATTCACGTTTTCTCGAACGTGGGCTCAATGTAGTGTTCTAGGTTTGAATGAGCAATGAAAGTAACAACAGATGACGTACTAACTGATGCATTTCCTTTGGTAATCATCCCAATATTTGGCAATTAGAGCCACGGAAAAGTTGAGATTACTCAATTTTTACAAATTCAAATTGAGTGTTCTAGGTTTGAATGACAAATTAAAGAAAACAAGATGAGGAACTAACTGATGCATTTCCTTTGGTAATCATCCCAATATTGGCAAAGTTAGAGCACGGAAAAGTTGAGATTACTCAATTTTTACAAATTCTCGATTTTCTCGAAAAGTGGGCTCAAAATGAGTTTTCTAGGTTTGAATGACAAATGAAAGTAAAACTCAAAGAGCTACCTACTAATACATTTCCTTTTGTAATCATCCCAATATTGACAAATTCTGTAGAATTTTTCTAAAAAGTGGGTGTTCAGCAATCGAGTTTTCTATGTTGATGACAAAGTAAAAGTAAACTCATGATTTACTTACAAATACATTTGCTTTTTGTGTAATCATTCTAATATTGGCACGGTAGAGCACGGAAAGTTGAGACTACTCAATTTTTACAAATTCTCCGATTTTCTCGAAGAGTTGGTGCGTTCAACGTGTGATTTTTTGCTGATTTGAATGACAAATGAAAGTAAACAAGATGGGATACTATACTGATGCATTTCTTTTTGGTATCATCCGCAAGTATTGTGTAAAGTTAGAGCACGGAAAGTAGATTACTATATTTTACAAATTCACGATTTTTCGAAAAGTGGGTTCAAAATTGAAGCTGTTCTAGTTTGAATGACAAATGAAAGTTACACAAGATGAGTACTAACTGATGCATTTCCTTTTGTTAATCATCCCAATATTTGCAAGTTAAAGCCGGAAAAGTTGAGAACTCGAATTTTTACCACAACATCGCCACGATTTTTCTCGAAAAGTGGGCTCAAAATGAGTTTTCTTGGTTTGAATGACAATGAAAGTAAAACTCCAAAGAGCTACTACTTAATACATTTCCTTTTTGGTAATCATCCCAAGTATTGACAAATTCCTAGGAATTTTCTCAAAGTTGGGTTCAAAATGCGTTTTTTAGTTTTTTGAAACCTGACAAATAAAAGTAACCATCAGATGAGGTTACTTACAAATACATTGGCTTTTTGTAATCATTCTAATTTGCAACTCGTCTAAGAGCCGGAAAGTTGAGACTACTCAATTTTTACAAATTCTCGATTTTTTCTCGAGAGTTGGGTTCAACGTGGATTTTTCTTAGCTATTTGAAATGACAAATGAAGTAAACCAGATGAAGGAACTTACCTGATGCATTTCTCTCTTTGGTAATCATACGCCCACTATGGTAAAGTTAGAGCCGTGAGAAAGTTGAGATTACTCTATTTTACAAATTCACGGAGTTTCTGGCGAAATGGGTTCAAAATGAGTGCGTTCTACGGTTTGAATGCAATGAAAGTTAACAAGATGAGGTACTAACTGACGCATTGTCCTTTGGTATCATCCCAATTTGGCAAAGTAAAGCACGGAAATGTCTGAGACTTACCATTTTTACAAATTTCCCCCGATTTTCTCGAGAAAAGTGGGGCTCCAAAATATGAGTTTTTTCTAGTTTGTCGAATGACAAATTAAAAGTAAAACTCAAAGAGCTCCCTACTTAAACATTTTCCTTTGTAATCATCTCCAATATAACAAATTCTAGATTTTTCAAAAAGTAGGGTTCAAAATGAGTTTTCTGAGGTTTGAATGACATAAAAGTAAACTCGATGAGTTACTTACAACTACAATTGCTTTTTTGTAATCATCTAATATTGGCACGTTAGAGCACGGAAAAGTTGAGACTACTCAATTTTTACAATTCTCGTGATTTCTCGAGAAGTTGGTTCAACGTGATTTTTCTAGGTTTAATGCCAAATGAAGTTAACACAAGTGAGGAACTAACTGATTCATTTCCTTTGTAATCATCCCAATATTGGTAAAGTTAGGCACGGAAAAGTTGAGATACTCTATTTTACAAATTCCGGATTTTTTCTCGAAAAGTGGGCTCAAAATGAGTGTTCTAGGTTTGAATGACAAATGAAAGTAAACAAGATGACGTACTAACTGATGCATTTCCTTTGGTAATCATCCCAATATTGCAAGTTAGAGTCACGTAAAAGTTGGATTACTCAATTTTTAATCAAAATTCAAATTTGAGTGTTCTAGGTTTGAATGAACAAATGAAAGTAACAAGATAGAGATGAACTAAACTGATGCATTATCCTTTGGTAATCATCCAATATTATGGGCAAGTTAGAGCACGAAAAATTTTGAGAATTACTCCAGAATTTTATCAAATTCACGATTTTTCTCGACAGTCTGTGGGTTTCAAAGTGACTTTTCTTGGTTTGAATGCAATGAAAAGTAAACTCGATGAGCTACTTTCACTGATACATTTCCTTTGTAATCATCCAATATTACAAAAATAGAGCAGTGAAACGTTTAGATTATCAATTTTTTACAAATTCATGATTTTCTCGAAAAGTGGGTTCAAAATGAGTTTTCTAGATTTGAATGACAACTACAAGTAAACTAAATGAGCTACTAACTGATACATTTCCTTTTGTAATCATCCCAATATTGGTTAAGTAAGAGCACGGAAAAGTTGAGATTATTACAAATTTACGATTTTCTCGAAAAGTGGGTTCAAAATGAGTTTTCTAGGGTTTGAGTGACAATAAAGTATACTGATGACTACTAACTAATGCATTCCTTTGTAATCATCCCAATGTTGGCAAAGTAAGAGCACTCAAAAGTTGAGATTTTACAAATTTTAGCGATTTTCTCGAAGAAGTGGGTTTGAAAAATGAGTTTTCGAGGTTTGAGTGACAAATAAAGTAATCTGTGATGAGCATACTAACTAATGCAATTCCCTTTTGTAATCATCCCAATATTGGCAGAGTTACGAGCACGGAAAAGTGAGATTACTCAATTTTGACAATTCACCGATTTTTCTCGAAAGAGTGAGTTCAAAATGAGTTTTCTAATTTGAATACAAATTAAGTAACTGATGAGCTACTGTACTAATGCATTCCCTTTTGTAATCATCCAATATTGGCAGAGTTTAGAGCACGGAAAAAGTTTAGATTACTCAATTTTGAATCTTCCCGATTTTTCTCAAAAGTGGGTTCAAAATGAGTTTTCTAGGTTTGAATGACAAATGAAAGTAAACAAGATGAGGAACTAACTGATTCATTTCCTTTGGTAATCATCCCAATATTGGCAAAGTTAGAGCACGGAAAAGTTGAGATTACTCAATTTTTACAAATTCACGATTTTCTCAAAAAGCTGGGTTTCAAAATGAGTGTTTTTATTTTTGTGTTCTGAGTTTGAATGACAAATGAAAGTAAACAAGATGAGGTACTAACTGATGCATTTCCTTTGGTAATCATCCCAATATTGGCAAAGTTAGAGCACGGAAAAGTTGAGATTACTCATTTTACAAATTCACTATTTTCTCGAAAAGTGGGTTCAAATGAGTTTTTTCTAGGTTTAAATGACAAATACAAGTAAACTAATGAGCCTACTAACTGATCATTTCCTTTTGTAATCAGCCCAATATTGTGGCAAAGTAAGACCGGAAAGTCGAGATTATTACAAATTTACGATTTTCTCGAAAAGTGGGTTCAAAGTAAACAGATGAGGAACTAACTGATGCATTTCCTTTGGTATTCATCCCAATATTGGCAGAGTTAGAGCACGGAAAAGTTGAGATTACTCAATTTTGACAAATTCACGATTTTCTCGAACATGAGTTCAAAATGGAGTTTTCTAGATTCGAATGACAAAATATAGTATCCTTGATGAGCTACTAACTGATACATTTCCATTTGTAATCATCCCAATATTGGCAAAGAAAGAGCACGGAAAAGTTGAGATTATTACAAATTTCCGATTTTCTCTGAAAATTGGGTTTAAAATGAGTCCGTGTCTAGGTTTGAGTGACAAATGAAAGTATACTTGATGAGGCTACGTAACTAATTGCATTCCCTTTTGTATCATTCCCATAATGGCAGAGTTGAGCACGAAAGTTGAGAAAATTACTCAATTTTTGACAAATTCACGATTTCCCTCGAAAGTGAGTTCAAAATGAGTTTCATAGATTTGAATGACAAATACTAAGTAAACTTGAATGAGCGTACTTACTAATGCTTCCCTTTGGTAATCATCCCAATTATGGCAGAGTAGAGCACGGAAAAGTTGAGATTCTCAATTTTGGACCTATTCACGATTTTCTCGAAAAGTGGTTAAAAATGAGTGTTTTCCTAGGTTTGAAATGACAACTGAAAGTAAACAGATGAGGAACTAACTATGCATTTCCTTTGGTAATCACCAAAAAAAAAAAAAAAAAAAAAAAACAAAAAAAACAAAAAATATTGGCAAATTAGAGCTACTGGAAAAAGTTGGCAGATTACTCAATTTTACAAATTCACGATTTTCGCAAAAGTGGGTTCAAAAGATGTTCGAGGTTTGAATGTACAAATGAAAGTAAACAAAATGAGGTAGCCAACTGATGCATTTTCCTTGGCAATCATCCAATATTGGCAAAGTTAGACACGGAAAAGTTTGAGATTTACTCCATTTTTTACAAATTCACGATTTTCTCGAAGAGTGGGTTCAAAAATGAGTTTTCTAGGTTAAAATGACAAATAAGTAAACTAGATGAGCTACTAACGATACATTTCCTTTTGTATATCCTCCCAATATTGGCAAAGTAAGAGCCGGAAAAGTCGGATTATTACATTTACGATTTTCTTCGAAAAGTGGGTTCAAAGTAAACAGATGAGGAACTAACTGATGCATTTCCTTTGGTATTCATCCCAATATTGCAGAGTAGAGCAAACCGGGGAAAAAAAAGTTGAGATTACTCAATTTTGACAAAAAAAATTCACGATTTTCTCAAAGTGAGTATCAAAATGAGTTTTCTAGGTTTGAGTGACTATAAAAGTATACTTGATGAGCTACTTACTAATGTCATTCTTTGCCTTGTTGTAATCAAGCTCCCAATATGCTATCGAGCAAATGCTAAAAAGTGAGATTAGAGCATCGGAAGAGTTGTAGAATTACTCAATTTTGACATATTTCCCGATTTTCCTACGATAAAATGGGTTAAAAATGAGTTTTTCTAGGTTTTAAATGATCGAAATGAAAGTATTTACATAGATGAGGATACTAGTCTGATGCTTTCCTTGTTATTCATCGCACATATTGGCAGAGTTGGACAGCACGGAAAAGTTGAGATTGACTCAATTTTGACGATATTCACGATTTTCTCCGAGAAAGTGGGTCAAAATGAGTTTTCTCTAGACGAAAAAAGTTTGAGTTACAAATAAAGTATAACTTGATGGATACTTACTAACTGCATTACCCTTTTTGTATCATCGCTAAATATTGTGCAGATTAGAGCACCGGTAAAAGTTTGACGATTACGTCAATTTTACATATTCCCGATCTTTCTCGAAATAGTGTGATTTGCAAATGATGTGGTTCTAGTTAATGAATGACAAATGAAGTAAACCTATGATTGAGGCTACTTACTGATACATTCCCTATTTGTCATCCTCCAATATTGTGTTCACGAAGTTACTATGCACGCATAGAGTTCTCGATTACTCCAAAAAAAAAAAAAATAATAAAAATTGACATATTCACCCGATTTTTCTCGAAGAAAAGTGGTTCAAACACTGAGTTTTTTCTAGGTTTTCAGTGAACCCAAATGCAAGTCAAACAAGATGCGGACCCTAACTGGATGCCGTTCTTCTTCTTTTAGAGTAATTCAATCCCCCCAATATTGGCATAAGTTTACAAGCACGGAAAGTTGAGATTGACTCCCTAATTTTGACATATTCCCGATTTTACCTCGACAAGTGGGTTCAAAATGAGTTTTCTTAGGTTTAAATACCAAATGACAGTTACTTGAATCGGAGTCTAGCTAACTAATGCTTCCCTTTTGTAACTCCCATCCCAAAATTGGCAGAGTTAGACGCAATGGAACGTTGAGAATTACTCAATTATTGACAATTCACGATTTTCTCAGCACAAAGGGGTTCAAAATGAGTTTTCTAGGTTTAAAAGATGACCCATGAAAGTAAACAAGATTGTAGGAACTCACTTATATTATACGAATCTTTCCATTTGGTACTTCCATCCCCAATATATGTGCCAGAGTTACAGCACTGTAAAATTGAGATTACTCAATTTTGACCTATTCACGCATCTAACTTTCTTTGCGAAAAGTGGGTTCACAATCGAGTTTGAAATTTCTAGCGTTTGAGTGACAATATAAAAGTAACTTGATGAGCGTTCTTCACCTACATGCATTCTCTTATTGTACATCATCCCACTCTTGGCATAGTCCAGCACGGAAAAGTTTGCGATTCTACCTCAATTTTGACATATTCCCATGATTTTCTCTCGAAAAAGTGGCTCCACAATTCGTGTTTTCCTCATGGTTTAAATGACACATGAAAAGTAAACCATCATGTAGGCAACTACTGAATGCATTTCCTTTGGTAATTTCATACCACAATAATTGGCAGAGTTACAGCACGGAAAAGTTGCAATTCCTCAATATTTGACAATATTCACGATTTTCAATCGAAAAGTGGTGTTCAAAATGCGTTTTCCTCGTTTGAGTGACCAATAAAAGTACTCCTTGAATGAGCTTCTTACTAATGCATTCCCTTTTTGTAGCTGCCTCCCAATGAATTGGCAGAGTTACAGACACGGAACAGTTGCAGATAACTCAATTGTTGCACAATGATTCACGATTTGTCTCGAAAAGTGTGTTTTCAAAATGACGTCTTCTAGAGTTTGAACATGACACAATGAACAGTACACTTGATGAGCCTACTTACATTATACCTTCCTTTTTGTAATCATCCCTATTGGCAAAGTTCGAGCACGGAACGTTTAGAGATTAGTCAATTCTTCCAGAAATTCCTCGACGAATTTCCTCGCAACCACTTGGTTCAAAATGCAGTTTTACTAGCTTTGATGCACAAATCCAAATTAACACTAGATGACGCTCACTTAACTGTACTATTTCCTATTCCCTTTTGGATAAATCATCCCAAATAATTGACGAGTTAGAGCACGGTTAAATCATGTTGACACAGATTAAAAAAAAACCTCCATATTGCCAACATTCACATGATTTTTCTCGAAAACTTGGTTTTCCACAATGAGTTTTTCTAGGTTAAATTACCAATGAGACCGTCTCACTTGCTTAGCTACACTAACTAATGCCGGTTCCCTTTTGTAATCACTCCCCCCCTTGGGCAGATTTTACGAGCATGGGTAAACGTTGACTAAATTGCTCACATTTGCCGAAATTCCACCGACTTTTCTCGAAAAGTGTGGTTTTCAAAACTCGCGTTTTGAGGCACAGTCCTGGCCAAGTCCGCGCCCGGAAAACTTAGATGTACTCCCATATTGAGCAATTCCCTATTTTCCTCAACCTTGGGTTCAAAATGAGTTATTACAGGTTTGAATGAAAAATGAAAGTAAACTTGAATGAGGCTACTACCTAATGCCTTCCCTTTTGTAATCATCGCTAACTTGGCCGAGTTAGCGCACGGCCAACGTTTGAGATTTACCCTCAATTTTGACCAATTCCCGATTTTCCTCGAACAGTGTGGTTTAACATTTCGTATTCTACTGGGGTTTGATGCCAAATTACACTACACTGGACTGAAGCTACTAGCTGATACATTCCTTTTGTACTCCCATCCTAGATAATTGGCAGACGTCATAGCAGCGTGACACGTTGCATCACTACTCTACTCACTTTATTATACCAAATTCACGATTTTCGAAACGTAGTTTATCAACAATGCGTTTTCCTAGATTTGCCTGACCCCTACAAGTAAAAAACTTGAGCTGCCAGTGCTACAACTCACTGATCCATTTCCTTTTGTATCATCCGCCCTATTGACCCAAGTAACAGCAGGACCATTTGAGTATTAACATCCTTTTTGACAACTTTCCGCTTTTCCTCCTCGCCCAAGTACGGTAGTTCCACACACTTATATTTTTTTTCTACATATTGAACTGTGCACAAATACCAGCACCACATCTGAGTTACTACTGCTCCATTTTCTTTTGTTCCCATCCCATACTTGGTCACACGTCACTCAGCCTGGCGACAAGTGTGCATATTCTTACCACTCACGATGGTTTCCACTCGCACAACGTGTGTTCAAACTGAATATGTTCTCGGTTTGCCATGCAGCAAAATACACGTAAAACTCGCTGGCGCTACTAAACTGATTGCCATTTCCCCCCCTTTGGTCCTCATCCCCATCTGTGCAGCAGTTACGCGCAGAAACGTTTTTACGTTACTCAATTTATTAGCAAATTCACGATTTTCCTCGAAAGTGGATCAAAAAGAGAGTTCTAGGTTTGAATGACAAATGAAAGTAAACTAGATGAGGTACTAACTGATGCATTTCCTTTGGTAATCATCCCAATATTGGCAAAGTAAGAGCACGGAAAATTGAGATTACTCATTTTTAACAAATTCACGATTTTCCCCTCGAAAAGTGGGTTCAAAATGAATGTTCTATGGGTTTGAATGACAAAACTGAAAAAAAACAAGATTAGGAACTAACTGATGCATTTCCTTTGGTAATCTGGCCAATATTGGTTAAAGGTTAGAGGCACTGTAAAAGGTTGAGATTACTCTATTTTACATATTTACGATTTTTCTCGAAAAGTTGTGTTCAAAATGAGTTTTCTTTCTAGGTTTGAGTGCAAATAAAGTATACTTGGATGAGCTACTATCTGATGCATTTCCCCCTTTTAATCCCTCCCAAAAATTGGGGAGAGTTTTGAGGGACGGGAAAAATGGATTTCTCAATTTTTTTCAAAAATTTACGGTTTTCTCGAAAAAAGGGTCAAAATGAGTTTTCTAGGTTTGAAAAGACAAATAAAGTAAACAAAATGAGGTACTAAAATGAACATTTTCCCTTTTTTTTTTTTTATCCCCCCTATTGGAAAAATTAGAGCACGGGAAAAATTAAAATTACCAATTTTTAAAAAATTCACGATTTTCTCGAAAATTGGGGGAAAAATGAGTTTTCTAGGTTTGAAGCAAAAAAAGTAAACTATGAGTACTACGATCACCCCCTTTTTAATATCCCAATATTGGCAAAATTAAAAGGAAAAAAGGGAAATTTAATTTTTTTCAATTCACGATTTTTTCGAAAGTGGGTTCAAAATGAGGTTTTTGGGTTTTATGACAAATACAAGTAAATAGATGAGCTACTAAATGATGCTTTCCTTTGGAAAATCCCAAAATTGGGATTAAGCCGGAAAGTTAATTATCAAATTTTAAACAAATTCACGTTTTAAAAGTTGGTTCAAAATGAATTCTTTGGTTTAATGCAAATAAAGTAACAGTAGGTTAACTGAGCATTTTTTGGTAATCATTCCCAAATATTGGCAAAGTTTAAAAGCACGGAGAAGTGAATTACTCAAAATTTTTACAAATTCGTTTTGAAAAGTGGGTTCAAAATGATGTTTAGGGAATGGCAAATGAAAGAAAACAGATAGGAAATACTGATGCATTTTCCCTTTTTTATTATCCCAATATTGGAAAAGTTAGACCGGAAAAGTTAAATACTCTTTTTTTAAATTCCCCTTTTCTCAAAATTTTTTTTTTTTTCTATTTGATACAATAAAAAATCTTTATACTCTCTATCTTCCCCTTTTTTTCTCCCCAAAATTTTGGGAGATTTAAGCACGGAAAAGTTTAGATTACTAAAATTTTACAATTCCGATTTTCTGAAAAGTGGGTTCAAAAAGAGTTTTTGGTTTTTAATGACAAAAGAAAGAAAAAAAGAGAGACTAACTGATCATTTTTTTTGGAAACATCCCAATATGAAAGTTTTAAACACGGAAAAATTTAGATTTTCAATTTTTTTTACATTTTTTCGAAAAGTGGGTTTAAAAAGAGTTTTTAGTTTAAAAGACAAAAGAAAATAAACGATGAGGAAATAACTATGCATTTCCCCTTTGGGATTTATCCCAATATTGGAAGTTAACACGGAAAAATTGAGATTTCTCAATTTTGACATATTCACGATTTTCTCGAAAAGTGGGTTTTAAATGGTTTTTTTTTTTG
>JANFPS010000564.1:0-12274 GCA_024703675.1 Drosophila nebulosa
TCCCAAAATTTGGGAAAGTTAGAGACGGAAAAATTGAGAAAACTGAATTTTTTTAAATTCACGATTTTTTTTGAAAAGGGGTTAAAAATGAGTTTTCTAGGTTTGGTGACAAAGAAGTAAATGTATGAGTACTAAATGAAAAAATTGCTTTTTTAAGAGCAGGGAAAAATTGAGAAAAATGAATTTTTTAAAATTCACGATTTTCTCGAAAAATGGGGTTTAAAAGAGTTTTTCTAGGTTTTTAATGACAAAATAAGTAAACTGTATGACCACTAACTAAATCATTCTTTTTTAAAAACTTTCCAAAATTTTGGGAAAGTTAGAGCAGGGGAAAATTTTAGAAAACTGAATTTTTACAAAATTTCCCATTTTCTCGAAAAAAGGGGGTTAAAATGAGTTTTAGGTTTGAATGACAAAAGTAAATAAATGGATAAGTACTAACTGAAACATTGCTTTTTTTTAAGTCCCAATTTGGCAAAATTTTGAGCATGAAGAGGGAATACTGAATTTTTTTTCAAATTCACGATTTTTTCGAAAAATAGGTTAAAAAGAGTTTTTTCTAGGTTTTAATGACATATTAAGTGAACTGGGGCGCATAACTGAAACATTGCTTTTTTTTAAATCGTGCCAAAATTTTTCAAAAATTTGAGCCGGAAAAGTTTTGAAAAAATGAATTTTTTCAAATTTACGATTTTTTGAAAATGGGTTCAAATGAGTTTTCTAGGTTTGAATACAAAGGTAAGTAACTGGATGCGCTACTAACTGAAACATTTCTTTTTAAAACGCCCAAATTGGGAAAGTTTTGACACTTAAAAGGTGAGAATACGAATTTTTACAAATTTACGATTTTCTCGAAAATGGGTTCAAAAATTTTTTTCTAGGTTTTTAATGACAAATGTAAATAAATGGGTGCGCTACTAACTGAAACATTGCTTTTTTAAATGTCCCAATATTGGCTAAGTTTGAGCCCGGAAAAAGGGGGAGAAATGAATTTTTTTTCAAAATTTACGATTTTTTCGAAAAGTGGGTTCAAAAAGGGGTTTTCTAGGTTTTTAAAGACAAAAGTAAGAACTGGATCGCTACTAACTGAAACATTGCTTTTTTTTAAATCGTCCCAATATTGGGAAAATTGAGCACGGAAAAATTTAGAAAACTGAATTTTTTCAAATTCACGATTTTCTCAAAAGTAGGTTAAAAATGAGTTTTCTAGGTTTGAAAGCAAAAATAATAAACTGGGTGGCTACCAACTGAAACATTCTTTTTTAAAACGTCCCCCTATTTGGGAAGTTTAAACACTGAAGAGGTGAGAATACTGAATTTTTTCAAATTTCCCATTTTTCTCGAAAAGTGGTTCAAAATGGTTTTCTAGGTTTAAAAGAAATGAAGTGAATGTATGAGCTACTAACTAAACTTGCTTTTTTTAAAAGTCCCCAAAATTGCAAGTTAGAGCACGGAAGAGGTGGGAAAACTGAATTTTTACAATTTACGATTTTTTTCGAAAAAGGGGGTTTAAATGAGTTTCCCGGTTTGAATGACAAAAATAATAAAAATGGATGCCTACTAAAATGAAACATTTATTTTTTAAATCGTCCCAATATTGGCAAAGTTAACACGGAAAAGTTTAGAAAACTGAATTTTTCAAATTACTATTTTCTCGAAAAGTGGTTCAAAATGATTTTCTAGGTTTTTAATGACAAATGTAAGAAATGGATGCGCTACTAACTGAAACTTGCTTTTTTTTAAAAGTCCCAATATTGGCAAAATTAGAGACGGAAGAGGGGAGAATACTGAAAATTTTTTCAAATTACGATTTTCTCGAAAAGTGGGTTCAAAAAAGTTGTCCAGGGTTTTGGGGAAAGACAAAAGTAATAACGGAGGCTACTAAATGAAACATTTATTTTTTTAAATCGTCCCAATATTGGCAAAGTTTAAACACGGGAAAAATTTAGAATACTGAATTTTTACAAATTCAGATTTTCCGAAAAGTGGTTTTAAAAAAAAGTTTTCTAGGTTTGAATGACAAAAATAAGTAAACTGGATGCGCTATAACTAAAACATTTATTTTTTTAAAACGTGCCAATATTTCAAAATTGAGCCGGAAAAGTTGAGAATCTGAATTTTTACAAATTTACGATTTTCTCGAAAAGTAGGTTCAAAAAAGGTTTTCCGGTTTTAATGACAAAAGTAGTAAAATGATGAGCTACTTCTGAAAATTTTCTTTTTTAAAAGTCCCCAAAATTGGCTAATTAAGCACGGAAAAAGGGGAGAGAAATGAAATTTTTACAAATTTAGATTTTCTCGAAAAGTGGGGCAAAATGTATTTTCTAGGTTTTAATGACAAAAGTAAGTAAAAATGTATGAGCCCCTAACTAAAACATTGCTTTTTTCAATGTCCCAAAATTGGAAAGTTAGGCACGGAAAAGGTGGAATCGTTTTTCAAATTTTTCGTTTTTTTGAAAAGTGGGTTTAAATGAGTTGTCCCGGTTGAATGACAAAAGTAAATAAACTGGATGCGTACTAAATTTAAAAATTTATTTTTTTAAAACTCCCAATATTGGCAAAAATTAGAGCCGGAAAAGTTGAGAAAACTGAATTTTTACAAATTTACGATTTTCTCGAAAAAATGGGTTCAAAAAGATTTTTAGGTTTGAAAGACAAAAGTAAGTACGGATGCGCTCTAAAATGAAACATTGCTTTTTTAAATCGTGCCAATATTTTCAAAATTAGAGCACGGAAAAATTGGAAAACTGAATTTTTACAAATTCCGAATTTTTTTTTTGAAAAGTGGTTCAAAATGAGTTTTTTTTAGGTTTTTAAAGCAAATTAAGTAAATGGTCGCTACTAAATGAAAAAATTGCTTTTTTAAATCGTCCCAATATTGGCAAAGTTAGAGCATTAAAGGTGGGAATACTGAATTTTTTCAAATTCACGATTTTCTCGAAAAGTGGGTTCAAAAAGTGTTTTCTGGTTTTAATGACAAAAGTAAGTAAACGGATCGCTACTGAAACATTGCTTTTTTTTAAACGTCCCAAATTGGCAAAGTTTGAGCACGGAAGAGGTGAGAATACTGAATTTTTTCAAAAATTTACGATTTTCTCGAAAATGGGTTCAAAAAGTTTTTCTAGGTTTGAATGACAAATTAAGTAAACGGATGCACTACTAAAGAAAAATTGCTTTTTTTAAACGCCCCAAAATTGGCAAAATTAGAGCACGGAAGAGGTGAGAATACTGAATTTTTACAAATTTACGTTTTCCCCGAAAGTGGGTTCAAAAAGAGTTTTCCCGGGGTTTTAATGACAAATGTAAAAAACTGGGTGAGTCTAACTGAGACTTGCTTTTTTAAATCGTCCCAAAATTGGGAAGTTAGACACGGAAAAGTTAGAAAAATGAATTTTTACAAATTCGCGATTTTTTCTAAAAGTAGGTTAAAAAGAGTTTTTTAGGTTTTAATGACAAAGTAATAAACTGGATGAGCTACCAACTGAAACATTGCTTTTTTAAATCGTCCCCCAAATTTTGGGAAAGTTGAGCACTGAAGAGGTGAGAATACTGAATTTTTTCAAATTCACGATTTTCTCGAAAGTAGGGTTTAAAATAGTTTTTAGGTTTGAATGACAAATGTAAGTGAACGTATGAGCTACAAAAATGAAAAATTGCTTTTTTTAAAAACGCCCCTATTTGGGAAAATTTGAGCCGGGAAAGGTGAAATACGAATTTTTACAAATTTTTCGTTTTCTAAAAATGGGTTTTAAAAAGAGTTGTCCCGGTTTGAAAGACAAAAATAAGTAAAACTGGATGCCTACAACTGAAAAATTTATTTTTTAAATCGTCCCCAAAATTGGCAAAGTTAGAGCACGGAAAATTGGAAAACTGAATTTTTACAAATTCACTATTTTTTTCGAAAAATAGGTTCAAAATATTTTTAGGTTTTTAATGACAAATGTAAGTAAAGGATTTCGCTACTAACTGAAAATTGCTTTTTTAAACGTCCCAAAAATTGGCAAAATTAGAGCACGGAAGAGGTAGAAATGAATTTTTTTTCAAATTTACTTTTTTTTCGAAAAGTGGGTTTAAAATGATTGCCGGGTTTGAATGACAAAATAAGTAAACTGGATGCCTACTACTGAAACATTGGGTTTTTTTTTTAAAACGTCCCAAAATTGGCAAAAATTAGAGCCCCGGGGGGGGGGAAAATTGAGAATACGAATTTTTACAAATCCGATTTTCTCGAAAAGTAGGTTAAAATGAGTTTTTTTAGGTTTAAAGACAAAAGTAAGTAAACTGGGGGCGCTACTAACTAAACATTTATTTTTTAAATCGTGCCAATATTGGGAAAATTAGACACGGAAAATTTAGAATACTGAAATTTTTTTAAAAAACACGATTTTTTCGAAAATAGGTTTAAAAAAGATTTTCCAGGTTTAATGACAAAAAATAAGTAAATGGATGAGCTACTTACGAAACATTGCTTTTTTAAATCGTCCCAAAATTGCTAAGTTTAGAGCAGGAAAAGGTGAGAGAACTGAATTTTTTTAAATTCAAATTTTTCTCGAAAAGTGGGTTCAAAAAGTATTTTCTAGGTTTTAATGACAAATGGATGTAAACTGGATGCACTACTAACTGATACATTGCTTTTTTTAATCGTGGCCCAATTTTTGCAAGTTCGAGTCCACGGAAGAGGTGAGAATTAACTGAATTTTAACAATTCAGCGATTTTCTCGAAAAGTGCGTTCAAAATAAGTTTTCTGGGGTTGAATGACAAATGTAAAGAAAACTGGTATGAGCTACTACTGAGACATTTCTTTTTTTTAAATCGCCACAATATTGGCAAAGTTAGAGCACGAAAAGTTGAGAATACTGAATTTTTTACAAATTCAACGATTTCTCGAAAAGTAGGTTATAAATGAGGTTTTCTAGGTTTGAATGACCAATGTTAAGCAACTGGATGCGCTACTATGAACATTGCTTTTTTAATCGTCCCATATTTGGCAAAGTAGAGCACTGAAGAGTGGAGAATACTGAATTTTTACAATTTCCAACGATTTTCTCGACAAGTGGGTTCAAAATGTGATTTTCTAGGTTTGAATGACACATGTAAGTAAGCTGGATGCACCGCTACTAACTGAAACATTGCTTTTTAAATCGTCCAATATTGGCAAAGGTTAGAGCAAGGAAAAGTTGAGAATACTGAATTTTTTACAAATTTCACGATTTTCTCGAAAAGTGGGGTTCAAAATGGAGTTTTCTGGGTTTGAATGACAAAGTATTAACTGGATGCGCTACTACTGAAACATTGCTTTTTTAAATAGTCCCAATATGGCTAAGTTAGAGCAACAGGAAAGGTGATGAGACTGAATTTTTACAAATTCACGATTTTCTCGGGGAAAGTGGGTTAAAATTAGTTTTCTAGTTTTGAATGACAAAATTAAGTAAACTGCATGCTCTACGACTGAAACATTGCTTTTTTAAATCGTGCCAATATTGGCAAAGTTTAGATCAGGGAAAGTTGAGAAAACTAAATTTTTTATACAAATTCACGATTTTTCTCGAAAAATGGGTTCAAAATGATTTTTCTGGTTTGAATGACAAAGTAGTAAACTGCATAATGAGCCACTCCTAGATCATGCTTTTTTTAAATCGTGCCATATTGGCAAAAGTTGAGCAGGGAAAAGTTGAGAATACTGAATTTTTTACAAATTCCGATTTTCGTCGAAAAGTATGTTCAAATGAGTTTTCTTTAGGTTTAATGACAAATGTAAGTGAACTGTATGAGCTCTAACGAAACATTGCTTTTTTAAATCGGCCCATATTGGCAAGTTAGAGCACGGAAGAGTGAGAATACTGAATTTTTCCAAATTTACTATTTTCTCGAAAGTGGGTTCAAATGAGTTGTCCAGTTTGAATGGACAAAAGTAAGTAAACTGGATCGCTACTACTGAAACATTGCTTTTTTATATTAAAAAAGCAATGTTTCAGTTAGTAGCGCATCCAGTTTCTTACTTTTGTCATTCAAACCTGGACAACTCAATTTGAACCCACTTTTCGAGAAATCGTAATTTTGTAGAAATTCAGTATGCTCACCTCTTCCGTGCTCTAACTTTGCAATATTGGGACGATTTAAAAGCCATGTTTCAGTTAGTACTCATACAGTTCAGTACATTTGTCATTCACACCTAGAAAACTCATTTTGAACCTACTTTTCTGAGAAATCGTGAATTTGTAAAATTCAGTATTCTCACTTTTCCCTGCTCTAACTTTGCAATATTGTCACGATTTCAAAAAGCATGATCTATTTAGTGGCTCATACAGTTTACTTACTTTGTCATTCAGTAACCTCAGAAAATCATTTGAACCCATTTTTCGAGAAATCGTGAATTTGTAAAAATTTAGTTTTTCTCACTTTTCCCTGCTCTAACCCCTTTTTTTTGGGGGGGGGCCAATATTGGCACGATTTAAAAGCAATGTTTCAGTTGTAGCGCATCCAGTTTACTTACTGTTTGTCATTCAAACATAGGAAAACTAATTTTTAACCCACTTTTCGAGAAATCGTGAAATTTGTAAAAATTCCAGTTCTCTCACCTTTTCCGTGCTCTAAACTTAGTCAATATTGGGACGAAATTAAAAAGCAATGTTTCAGTTAGTAGCGCACAGCTTAATTACTTTTGTCATTCAACCGCCGAAAACTCATTTTGACCCACTTTTCGAGAAAATCGTGAATTTGTAAAAATTCAGTATTCTCACTTTTCCGTGCTCTAACTATTGCCAATATTTGGGACGGGATTTAAAAAAGCATAGTTTCGATTAGTAGCGCATCCAGTTTACTTACATTTGTCATTCAAACCTAGAAATCACATTTGAACCCACTTTTTTCGAGCAAATCGTGAATTTGTAAAAATTCATATTCTCACCTCTTCAGTGCTCTAACTTGGGCCATATTGGGACGATTTTAAAAGCAATGTTTCAGTTAGTAGCGCATTCAAGTTTGCTTGCCCCCCCCCCCCCCCCCATTTTGTCATTCAAACCTGAAAACTCATTTATAACTACTTTTCGCGTGGTGTGAACATCGTGAATTTGTAAAATTCAGTATTCTCAACTTTTCCGTGCTCTAACTTTGGCCAATATTGGGAACAATTTAAAAAAAGCAATGTCGCAGTTAGTAGCTCTCCAGTTTTTCTTTACATTTGTCATTCAAACCCAGAAAAACTCATTTTTGAACCACTTTTCGGAGAAAATCGTGAATTTGTAAAATTCAGTATTCTCCCCTCTTTCCGTGCTTCTAACTTTGCCAATATTGGGAAGATTAAAAAAAGCAATGTCTCATTAGTGTGCATCCAGTTTTACTTTACGATTTTGTCCATTCAAACCTATGAAACACATTTTGAACTCCCCAAACCACACCCCCCCACTTTCGAGAAATCGTGAATTTGTTAACAATTCATTATTCTCACCTCGTCCGTGCTCTAACTTTGCCAATATTGGGACGATTAAAAAAAGCAAATGTTTCAGTGAGGCGTCATCATTTACTTACATTTTCATTCAACCTAGAAAACACATTTTGAACCCACTTTTTCGAGAAAATCCGTGAATTTGTAAAATTCAGTATTCTCACCTCTTAAGTCTCTAACTTTGCCAATAGTGGGACGATTTAAAAAGCATGTTTCAGTTAGTAGCGTCATCCAGTTTACTTACATTTGTCATTCAACCAGAAAACTCATTTTGAACCCACTTTTCGAGAAAATCGGGGGTGAATTTGTAACAATTCAGTTTCTCAACTTTTCCGTGCTCTAACTTTTGTTAATTTGGCACGATTTAAAAAAGGCATGTTTCAGTTAGTAGCGCATCCAGTTCACTTACTTTGTCATTCAAACCTAGAAACTCATTTTGAAACCCACTTTTCGAGAAAAGCGTGGGAAAAAAAAAAAAAATTTTAAAAATTCATTATTCTCACTTTTCCGTGCTCAACTTTGCCAATATTGGCGAGTTTAAAAATCATGTTTCAGTAGTAGCGGCATCCAGTTTACTTACTTTTGTCATTCAAACCTGGACAACTCGATTTTGAACCCATTTTCGAGAAAATCGTAAATTTTGTAATAATTCAGTATTCTCACCTCTTCCGTGCTCTAACTTTGCCAATATTGGGACGATGAAAAAGCAATGTTTTAGTTAGCGGCTCATACAGTTACTTACTTTGTTGTCATTCAAACTAGAAATACATTTTGAACCCACTTTTCGAGTAAAAATCTTGAATTTGTAAAAATTCAGTTCTCTCACCTTTTCCTGCTCTAACTTAGCATATTGGGACGATTTAAAAAAGCAATGTTTCAGTAAGTAGGCTCATCCATTTACTTAACTTTTGTCATTCAAACCTGGAAAACTCATTTGACCTACTTTTCGAGAAATCGTGATTTTGTAAAATTTCAGTATTCTCAAATTTTCCGTGCTCTAACTTTGCCAATATTGGCACGATTTAAAAAATCAATGTTTTAGTTAGTAGGCGCTCAGTTTACTTACTTTTGTCATTAAACCTAGAAAACTCATTTTAACCTACTTTTCGAGAAATCGTGATTTGTAAAAATTCAGTATTCTCAACTTTTCCGTTCCAAAAAAAAAAAAACCCCCCCACCCCCACCCCGCCCAGCGCTCTAACTTTTGGCCAATATTGGGACGATTTAACAAATCATGTTTCAGTTAGTAGCGCATCCAGTGTTACTTATCTTTGTCATTCAAACCTGGCAACTCATTTTGACCCACTTTTCGAGAAATCGTAAATTTGTAAAAATTCATATTCTCACCTCTTCCGTGCTCTAACTTTGCCATATTTGGGACGATTTAAAAAGCAATGTTTCAGTTAGTAGCGCATCCATTTTACTTACATTTGTCCATTCAACCTAAAAACTCATTTTGAACCTACTTTTCGAGAAAATAGTGAATTTGTAAAAATTCAGTTTTCTCACTTTTCGTGCTCTAACTTTGGCCAATATTGGACGATTAAAAAAACAATGTTCAGTTAGTAGCGCATCCAGTTACTTACTTTTGTCATTCAAACCTAGAAAACCCATTTTGAACCCACTTTTCGAGAAAATCGTGAATTTGTAAAAATTCAGTATTCTCAACCTTTTCCGTGGCTCTAACTTTTTCCAAATTGTGACTTTTAAAAAAGCAATGTTTTTCAGTTTAGTAGCCGCAATCCAGTTTACTTACTTTTGTCATCAAACCAGTAAAACTCATTTTGCACACCACTTTTCGAGAAAATCGTGAATTTGTAAAAATTCAGTTTCGCAACTTTTCCTTGCTCTAACTTTGCCATATTGGGACATTTAAAAAAGCAATGTTTCAGTTGTAGCGCATCCAGTTTTACTTCATTTGGTCATTCAAACCTATAAAACTCATTTTTGAAACCCACTTTCGAGAAATCGTGATTTGTAAAATTCAGTTTTTCTCAACTTTTCTTGCTCTAACTTGAAAATATTGGGGTGATTTTAAAAAAGCCATGTTTCAGTTAGTAGCTCATACAGTTTACCCTCATTTGTCCATTCAAACCTAGAAAACTAATTTGAACCCACTTTTCGAGGAAAATCGGTGAATTTGTAAAAATTCAGTTTTCTCAACTTTTTCCGTGCTCTAACTTTGCAATATTGGACGATTTAAAAAAGCAATGTTTCAGTTAGTAGCGCATCCACTTTACTTACTTTTGTCGTTTCAAACCTAGAAAACTCATTTTGAAGCACCACTTTTCGAGAAAATCGTGAATTGTCAAAATTCCGTATTCTCAAAAAAACTTTTCCTTGCTCTAACTTTGAAAATATTGGGACGATTTAAAAAAGCAATGTTTCAGTTAGTAGCTCATACAGTTTACCCTCATTTGTCATCAAACCTAGAAAACTAATTTTGAACCCCTTTTCGAGAATCGTGAATTTGTAAAATTCAGTTGTTCTCAACTTTTTCCGGGGAGGCGTTAACTTTGCCATTTAATTGGTACGATTTTAAAAAAGCCAATTTTCAGTGTTAGTAGCGCATCCAGTTTTACTTACTTTTGTCCATTTCAATACATAGAAAACTCATTTTGTGAACCCTTTTTTCGAGAAAATCGTGTAATTTGTAAAACAATTCATGTTTCCTCATGCAACCTTTTCCGTGCTCTAACTTTGCCAATATGGTACTATTTAAAAAAGCAATGTTTCAAGTTAGTAGCGCATCCAGTTTTACTTACATTTGTCATTCAAACTTAGAAAACCATTTTGAACACCACCTTTTCGAGAAAATCGTGAATTTGTAAAATTTCAGTATTCTCACCTCTTCCGTGCGCTCACTTAAACAATATTGGGACGAGTTAAAAAAGCAATGTTTCAGTTAGAGCTCATCAGTTTACTCCTTTTGTCATTCAACTAGAAAACTCATTTTGAACCCACTTTTCGCGAAAATCGTAATTTGTAAAAATTCACGTTTTCGCAACTTTTCCGTCTCTAACTTTTCCAATATTGGACGTTTTAAAAAGCAATGTTTCAGTTAGTAGCGCAATCCAGTTTACTTACTTTTTTGTCATTCAAACCTAGAAAACTCATTTTGAACCCACTTTTCGAGTAAACCGTGATTTTGCCAAAATTAGGTGTTCTCAATTTTTCCGTGCTCTAACTTTGGCAATATTGGGACGATTACAAAAAGCAATGTTTTTCAGTTAGTAGCTCATCCTTTACTTCATTTTGTCATTCAAACCTAGAAAACTCCATGTTGAACCCACTTTCGAGAAAATCGTGAATTGTAAAAATTCAGTTTTCTCAACTTTTCCTTGCCTCTAAAATTTGAAAATATTGGTGATTTAAAAAAAGCAATGTTTCAGTTAGTAGCTCAGACAGTTACCCTCATTTGTCATTCAAACCTAGAAAACTAATTTTGAACCCACTTTTTCGAGAAATCGTGAATTTGTAAAAATTCGTGGGTAGAAACTTTTTCCGTTCTCTATAACCGTTGCCAATATTGGGACGATTTAAAAAAGCATGTTTCAGTTAGTAGCGCATCCAGTTTACTTACTTTTGTCGTCAAAAACCTAGAAAACTCATTTTGAACCCACTTTTCGAAGAAAATCGTGAATTTGTAAAAATTCAGTATTCTCAAAAAAACTTTTCCTTGCTCTAACTTTGAAAATATTGGGACGATTTAAAAAAGCAATGTTTCAGTTAGTAGCTTCATACAGTTTTTACCCTCATTTTGTCATTCAAACTAGAACAATTTTGAACCCCTTTTTCGCTAAACGTATAATTTGTAAAATTCAGTTTCTCAACTTTTCCGTGCTCTAACTTGTCATTATTGGACGATTAAAAAGCATGTTTCAGTTAGTACGCATCCACGTTTACTTACTTTTGTCATTCAAACCTAGAAAACTCATTTTGAAACACCTTTTTTCGAGAAAATCGTGATTTGTAAAATTCAGTGTTCTCTAACTTTTCGCGTGCTCTAACTTTTGCCAATATGGGACGATTTAAAAAAGCAATGTTTCAGTTTAGTAGCGCATCCAGTTTACTTACATTTGTCATTCAAACCTAGAAAACTCATTTTGAACCCACTTTCGAGAAAATCGGAATTTGTAAAAATTCAGTATTCTCAACTTGTTTCCGTGCTCTAACATTGTCCAATATTGGAGGACGATTTAAAAAAGCATGTTTCGTTAGTAGCGCTCCTCCAGTGTTTACTTACTTTTGTCATTCAAAACCATTTTGAACTCACTTTTCGAGGAAATCGTGAATTTGTAAAAATGCAGTTTTCTCACTTTTCCGTGCTCTAACTTTGCCAATATTGGGACGATTTTAAAAAAACAATGTTTCAGTTAGTAGCGCATCCAGTTTAACTTACTTTTGTCATTCAAACCTAGAAAAAATCATTTTGAACCCACTTTTCGAAAAATCGTAATTTTGTAAAAATTCAGTTTTCCCCAACTTTTCCGTGCTCTAACTTTGCCAATATTGGGACGATTTAAAAAGCAATGTTTCAGTTAGTAGCGCATCCAGTTTACTTACTTTTGTCATTCAACCTAAAAACTCATTTTGAACCCACTTTTCGAGAAAATCGTGAATTTGTAAAAAATTCAGTTTCTTAACTTTTCCGTGCTCTAACTTTGCCAATATTGGGACGATTTAAAAAGCAATGTTTCAGTTAGAGCGCATCCAGTTTACTTACTTTTTTCATTCAAAACCCAAAAACTCATTTTGAACCCACTTTTCGAAAATCGTGAAAATTTGTTAAAATTCAGTTTTTTCAAATTTTCCCTGCTCTAACTTTG
>JANFPS010000565.1:0-12266 GCA_024703675.1 Drosophila nebulosa
AGAACGGAAAAGTTAGCTTACCAATTTTTTCAAAATTCAGATTTTCTCGGAAAGTGGATTTAAGATGAGGTTTCCGATTTTTTGGGGCATTACAAATAAACAAAAGAGCACCAACTGATTCAGTCCCTTTTTTAAACATTGAATTGGAAATTAAAATAATCAATTTTTTCAAAATTTCGATTTCCGAAAAGTGGGTTCAAAAGAGTTTTCTGGTTTTAATGACAAATAAAAATAAACTAAAAGGCTATAAAACCCGATACTTCCCCTTTTTAAAATTTATCCCAAAATTGGCAAAAATTAAGAACGGAAAAATTGAGTTTACTCAAATTTTTCAAGTTCCGATTTTCTCGAAAATGGGGTTTTAAAAAATTGTTTTCTGGTTGAAAGGCAAATGAAATAAAAATGGATGGGGCACTACTAAAAATAAAATTTTTGTGATGTCCAAAATTGGAAAAAACAGCACAAAAAAATCTAGATTCTCAATTTTTCAAATTCCGTTTTCTCGAAAAATGGGTTCAAATGAGTTTTTAGATTTGAATGCAAAAAAATAAATTTGATGAGTTGCTTACTGGGAATTGCTTTTTGTAATCTCGCAAAATTTGGGAAAATTGGCACAGAAATTGGAATGCCAAATTTTTTCAATTCACGATTTTCTCGAAAAATGGATTCAAAATGAGATTTCTAGGTTTGAGCAAATACAAATAAACTCGTAGTTGTTTTTTGTAATTTCTTTTGTAAACTCGCAAAAATTGGGAAAGTTAGAGCACAAAAGTTTAAAAATTTTTCAAATTCACGTTTTCTCGAAAAATGGGTTAAAAAGAGTTTTTTTAGGTTTAAAAGACAAAAGAAAGTAAAATGGATGAGCTACTTTTTGATCTTTCTCTTTGTGACAAAACCCTATTGCCAAAAGTTGAGCACGAAAAAAGGGGGATTACCAATTTTTTTCAAAAATTCACATTTTTTTTTAAAAATGGGTTCAAAAATGATTTTCTAGATTTGAATGACAAAATAAAGTAAATAATGAGTACTTACTAAAACATTTTTTTTTAAAAATCATCCCCCAAAATTGGGGAAAGTTAGGCACGGAAAGTTGAGATTTCTCAATTTTTTAAAAATTCACGATTTTTTCGAAAAAATGGTTCAAAATGATTTTTCTAGATTAAAACAAAAAACAAAATAAACTAGAGGCTACAACTGTACATTTTCTTTTTTAAACATCCCAAAATTGGCAAATTAGAGCACGGGAAAATTTAAATCCTTTTTAACAAATTCACGTTTTCTCAAAATGGTTCAAAAAGAGTTTTTTTAGGTTTGAATGACAATATAGTAAAATAAAAAAGTTATTTTGAACATTTCCCCTTTGAAATCATCCCAAAATTGGCAAAAATTAAGGGACGGAAAATTGGATTACCAATTTTTGTAAATTCCGATTTCCCCGAAAAGTGGTTCAAAAAGATTTTTTTAGGTGTGAGAAAAATGAAATAAAAAGAAGAAATTTGTTTCATCCCCCTATTGGCAAAGTTTGAGAACGGAAAACTTTAGTTTATCATTTTTTCAAATTCACATTTTCTCGAAAAATGGGTTTAAAAGGTTTTTCTAGTTTTTTTATGACATAACAAATAAAAAGATGAGCCAACTGTTCACCCTTTTGTAATCTTCAATATTGGCAAAGTTGAAATTACTCAATTTTTTTAAATTTTTTTCGATTTTCTCGAAAAGGGGTTTAAAATGGTTTTCAGGTTTGAATGACAAATAAAGTAAACTAATGAGCTATTACCCGAACCTTCCCTTTTGTAAACTCCCAATATTGGCAAAGTTAGACACGAAAAAATAAATACCAATTTTTACAAAAAAACGATTTCTGAAAAAGGGTTTAAAAAATTTTTTGGTTTTAATGAAAATGAAAGGAAATTAGAAGGCTAGTAACTGATACATTCCCTTTTTTAATCATCCAATTTGGCAAAATTGAGAAAAAAAAGTTGGTTTACTCAATTTTAACAAGTTCACGATTTTTTCGAAACGTGGGTTTTTAAAATTTTTCTGGTTTTAAAAGGCAAAAGAAAGTAAAAGGATAGCTACTTCTAAACATTGCTTTTTTTTGACCGTCCCAAAATGGCAAAAAACACCACAAAAAATCTAGATTTTCTCAATTTTTTACAAATTTACGATTTTCTCGAAAAAATGGGTTTTAAAAAGAGTTTTCTTTTTTTTAAAATATACAAGTAAACTAGGTGAGCTACCAAAAATGTTCAGTCTCTTTTGTAACATTTTCAAAATGGCAAAGTTGAATTACTCAATTTTTACAAAATTTACGATTTTTTTTTAAAAGTGGGTTCAAATGTGATTTCTGGTTTAACGCAAATACAAGTAAATGATGAGCTACTCTGATTTCCCTTTTGTTCCTCCCAAAATTGGAAAATTAAACACGGAAAAATTGAGATTACTAATTTTTATAAATTCACGATTTTCTCGAAAAATGGGTTCAAAAAGAGTTTTCTAGGTTTGAAAGACAAAAACAATAATAGATGAGCTACCAAATGATTCAGTCCCTTTTGTAACATTCAAAAATTGGCAAAGTTTAGATTACTTATTTTTACAAAATTTAAAGATTTTCTCGAAAGTGGGTTAAAAAAGTTTTCTAGTTTGATGCAAAAAAACTATAAAATAAAAGATTTTTATCTGAACATTCCCTTTGAAATTCCCATTTTGGGAAAAATTAGGCACGGAAAAGTTAATTCACAAATTTTTGTAAATTTACGATTTCCCGAAAAATGGGGTCCAAAAGAGTTTCTAGATTATGGAAGACAAATAACAAGTAAACTAGATGAGCTACTAACTGCTACATTTCTTTTTTAATTCATCCCAATATTGTGCAAAGTTAGAGCACGGAAAAGTTGAAAGTATCATTTTAACAAATCCACGATTTTCTCGAAAGGTGGTCAAAATGAGTTTTCTACATTTGAATGACAAATTTAAAGTAACTAAATGAGCTACAACTGATACATTACCTTTGTAATCATCCAATATTGGCAAGTTGAGATTACCAATTTACAAAATCACGATTTTCGTGAACAGTGGGATGTAAATGAGTTGTCTAGGTTTGAATGACAAATAAAAGTAAAACTAGAGAGCTACACTGATACATTGCATTTGTAAATCACCCAATATTGGGGAACGTTAGAGCACCTAAAAGTTGAGATTACTCAATTTTATAAATTCAAGTTCTCGAAAAGTGGGCTCAAAATGAGGTTTTCTAGGTTTAAAGACAAATAAAAGTAAACTCGATGAGTACTTACTAATCACATTTCTTTTAAAATCATCCCAAATGCAAGGTAGAGCACGAAAACTTAAGATGGACTCACGTTTACATTATTCACGTTTGCTCGAAAGGGGTTCATAATGTGTTCCTCTATGTTTGAATGTAAATCAAAGTAATCTCCGATGAGCTACTACCTGATACATTGCATTTTGTAAATCATCCAATATTGGGAAAGTTAGGAGCACACTAAAAGTTGAGATACTCATTTTATAAATTCACGATTTCTCGAAAAGTGGTTCAAAATGAGTTTTCTAGGTTGAATGACAAATAAAAGTAAACTCGAGAGTTACTACTGGTACATTGCATTTTGTAATCATCGCAATATGGCCAAGTTAGAGCACGGAAAGTGAAATATACTCATTTTCACAAATCACGATTTTCTCGAAAAGTGGTGTTCAAATGAGTTTTAATTTGAATGACAAATAAAGTAAACCAAATGAGCTAATAAACTGATACATTCCCTTGTAATCATCCCAATTTGGCAAAGTGATATACTCAATTTTTACAAATTCACTGATTTTCTCGAAAAGGTGGGTTAAAAATTAGTTTTATAGGTTTAAATGACAAATGAAAGTAAACGGTGAGCCACTTGATAATACATTGACTCTGTGGTCACCCAATATTAGCCAAAGTTAGAGCACCAAACTCCCCAAACACAAAGTGAGATATCAATTATACAAATTCACGAATTTTTTGAAAAGGGGTTAAAAATGGAGTTTCTAGATTTGAATGACACATTTACAAGTAAACTAGATGAGCCTACTACATAATTCTTTAAACTCATCACAATATTGGCAAAGTTTAGAGCACGGAAAAGTTGAGATTACTCAATTTTTATAAATTCACGATTTTCTCGAAATGTGAGTTCAAAATGAGTTTTCTAGATTTAAATGACAAATACAAGTAAACTAGATGAGCTACTAAGTGATACATTTTCTTTTTTAATCATCCCAATATTGGCAAAGTTAGAGCACGGAAAGTGAGATTAAATAAATTTTTACAAATTGGACGATTTCTCGAAAAGTGGGTTCAAAATGAGTTTTCTAGATTTGAATGACTTATAAGAGTAATCTAGATGAGCTAATAACGAATACATTCCTTTTGAAATCATTCCCAATATTGGCCAAATTTCGAGCACCCCGGAAAAGTGCGATTATCAATTTTACAAAATTCACGATTTTCTCGAAAAAAGTGGTTTTAAAATGGAGTTTCTAGTAAAAAAAAAAAAGAAATAAAAAATTGAAGACAAATACAAGTAAAATAGATGAGGATTCAAACTGATACATTCCCTTTTGAAATGGATCCCAATATTGCAAAGCTAGAGCATGGAAAAGTGAGATTACACACATTCAAATTCACGATTTCTCGAAAAGGGGATTCAACAAATGAGTTTCTAGGTTTGAATGACAAATAAAAGTGAGGCCTCGAGGAGTTGCTTATTAGTACATTTGCTTTTATAATCATCGCCAATATTCCCCCCCCCTGTGTGCAAAGTTTGAGCACAGAAAAATTGAGACTACACAATTTGACAATTCACGATTCTCGAAAAGGGTTCAAAATGAGGTTTTCTAGGTTTAAATGGATAATTAAATGTACACCCGATGAGTACTAGTGTAACATTGTTTTTGTAATCATCGCAATATGGCAAAGTTAGAGCCACGGAAAAAATTGAGATACTCAATTTTTACAAATCACGATTTTCTTGGAAAAGTGGGTTTAAGATGAGGTTTTTCAGATTTGACAGGGACCATACAAGTAAACTAGATGAGCTTATAACGATAATTTCTTTTTTTTTTTTTTTTTCAAAACCATCCCAATATGCAAAGTTAGAGCACGAAAAAGTTGAGATTACTCAGTTTTAACAAATTGAAGGATTTTCTCGAAAAGGGGTTCACAATGAGATTTTCTAGATTGAATGACAAATACAAGAAACTAGAGGAGCTACTAACGAACTTTTCTTTTTAATCCTCCCAATATTGGCAAAGTTTAGAGAACGGAAAAGTGAGATTACCATACTGTTTACAATACGATTTTTCCCCCGTAAAAAGTGGGTTTAAAATAAGTGTTCTGATTTGAATGACCAAAACAGTAAAAGATGAGACTACTAACTGATACATTTTCTTTTTTAATCATCCCAAGTTGGCCAAAGTAGAGGCACGGAAAAGTTGAGTACTTCAGTATTACAAATCACGATTTTCTCGAAAGTTGGGTTAAAATGTGTTTCTAGATTTGGAAATAACAAATACAAGGTAAAAAGTCAGATGAGCTTCAAAGGATACATCCCTTTTGAAATGATCCCACTATTGGCAAAGTTCAGAGCATGGAAAAGTTGAGATTACACAATTTTTACAAAATCACGATTCCTCGAAAAGTGGATCAAATGAGATTTCTAGGTTGAATGACAAATAAAATAATTCCGATGAGTTGCTTACTGGACAGTGTTTTGTAATCATACAATATTGGCAAAGTTTAGAGCACAGAAAAGTTGAGAATACACAATTTACAAATTCACGATTTTCTGAAAAGTGGGTTCAAATGAGATCTAGGTTGTGAATGACAATAAAGTATCTCGATGAGTTGCTACGGTGCATTGCTTTTGTAATCATCGCAATATTGGCAAAGAGAGCACAGAAAAGTTGAGAAACAAAATTTTAACAATTCACGATTCTCTCGAAAGGGATTCAAAAATGAGATTTCTAGGTTTGAATGACAAATAAAAGCAAAACTCGATAGTTGCCTATTAGTTAATTGCTTTTGGAATCATCGCAATTAGTGGCAAAGTTAGAGCACAGAAAAGTTGAGAATACACAATTGTTACAAAAATTCACGATTTTATCGAAAATTGGGGTCAAAATGAGAGTTGGCTAGGTCTGCAATGACAAAATAAAAGTAATTCGATGAGTTGCGTACGGAACATGCTTTTATAATCATCGCAATATTGGCATATGTTAGAGCACGGAAAAAGTTTCGAAGATTACTTAAAAATTTTTACAAATTCACGATTTTCTCGAAAAGTGGGTTCAAAATGAGTTTTTTAAGTTGGCGAAGTTAGAGCACACAAAAGTTGAGATTACTCAATTTTTACAAATTCACGATTTTCTCGAAAAATGGGTTTAAAATGAGTTTTCTAGATTTAAATGACAAATACAAGTAAACTAGATGAGGTACTAACTGATACATTCTCTTTTGTAATCATCCCAATATTGGAAAAGTTAGAGCACGGAAAACTTTGTATGACTTAATTTTACATATTCACGAATTTCTCGAAAAGTGGGTTCAAAAATGAGTTATTAGGTTGAATGACAAATAAAGTTACTCGATGAGTTACTTAATGTACATGCTTTTTGTAATCATCCCGATATTGGAAAGTTAGAGCACGGAAAAGTTGAATATTAAATCATTTTTAACAATTCACGATTTTCTCCCGAAAGGGGGTTCAAAATGAGTTTCTACATTGAATGGGACAAATACAAGTAAACTAAATGAGCCTTCTAAACTGATAATTCCCATTTGTAATCATCCCACAATATTGGCAAAGTTGAGATATACTCCAATCTTTACAAATTCCCACGATTTCTCGAAAAGTGAGGATTTAAAATGAGTTGTCTAGGTTTGAATGACAAATAAAAGTAAACTAGATGAGCTACTAACTGATACATCTCGATTGTAATCATCCAAATTGGCAAATGGAGAGTCACTGGAAAAACTTAAGAGACTCAATATTTATCATTATCAGATTTCTCGAAAAGTGTGTTCATAAGTGTTCTAGGTGAAGGGAAAATTCAAAAGTATCTCGATGAGCTACTACCTGATACATTGCATTTTGTAATCATCCCAATATTGGGAAAGTTAGAGCACCTAAAAGTTGAGATTACTCAATTTTTATAAATTCACGTTTTTTTCGAAAAGTGGGTTCAAAATGAGTTTTCTAGGTCTGAAAGACAAATAAAAGTAAACTCGATGAGTTACTTACTGGTACATTGCTTTTTGTAATCATCGCAATATTGGCAAAGTAGAGCACGGAAAGTGAAATTACTCAAGTTTTAACAATATCACGATTTTTCGAAAGTGGGTTAAATGAGTTCTAGATTGAACGACAAATAAAAGTAAACTCGATGAGTTACTTATGGTACATTCTTTTGTAAGATCCCAATATTGGCAAAGAAAGAGCACGGAAAAGTTGAGATTACTAAAATTTTTACAAAATTCACGATTCATCGAAAAAGGGGTTCAAGAAGGAGTTTCTAGTTTGATGGACGACTACAGAAAAACCTCGATGAGCTATAACTTATACCCTGCTTCTTTGTGATCGTCCAATATGGCAAAGTAGAGCAAGGAGAAGTTAGAGACTCATTGTTACCAAAGTCACGATTTCTCGAAAAGTGGGTTTAAAATGAGTTTTCTAGATTGAATGACAAAGTACAAGGTACAACTAAATGAGCCTACTAACTGATACATTCCCATTTAGTAATCATCCAATATCTGGCAAGTGAGATTACTCCAAGTTTTACAAAATTCACGAGTTTCTGAAAAGTGTATTAAAATGAGTTGTCTAGGTTGAATGACAAAAAAAGTAAACTAGATGAGCTAATAACGATAATTCTCTTTTGTAATCATCCCAATATGGCAAATGTAGAGCAACCCCCCCCCCCCCCCCCCGTGGAAAAATTAATGATGACTCAATTTACATATTCCGATTTCTCGAAAAGTGCGTCATAATGGTTTTCTAGGTTTGAATTGGTAAATCAAGTAATCTCGATGAGCTACTACCGGATACATTGCAGTGGAATCATACAATATTGGGAAAGTTAAGACACGGAAAAGTTGAGTATTACTCAATTTATAAATTCTTCACGATTTTCTCGAAAAGGGGTTCAAAAGGAGGTTTTTCTAGGTGTGAAATGACAAATAAAAGTAACTCGATGAGTTACTACTAGTACAGTGCCTTTTTGTAATCATCGCGAATATTGGCAAAAGTTAGGAGCACGGAAGTTGAAATTACTAATTTTAACAAATCACGATTTTCTCGAAAAAGGTGGGTCAAAAAATGAGTTGTTCTAAATTTGAATGGTAAATCAACAGTAATCTCGAGGAGCTACTACCGCGTAAATTGCATTTGTAAAATCCAAATATGGGAAAGTTAGAAGCACGAAAGTTTGAGAATTACCAATTTTTATACATTCACGATTTTCTCGAAAAGTGGGTTCAAAATGAGTTTACTAGGTTTGAATGCAAATAAAAGTTAAACTCGATGATTACCTTACTGGTACATTCTCTTTTGGTAATCTCGCAATATGCAAAGTTAGAGCACGGAAAAGTTGAAATTACTCATTTTTAACAAATTCACGATTTTCTCGAAAGGTGGGTTCAAAATGAGTTTTCTACATTTGAATGACAAATACAAGTAAACTAAATGAGCTACTAACTGATACATTCCCTTTTGTAATCATCCCAATATTGGCAAAGTTGAGATTTAACCTCATGTTAACAAATTCACGATTTTCTGGAAAAGGATAAAAGAGTTTGTCATAGGTTTGAATGACAAATAAAAGTAACACTAGATGAAGATACTAACTGATACATTCCCTTTTTTAATCATCCCAATATTGCAAATTAGAGCACGGAAAACTTAAGATGAATCAATTTTTACATATTCACGATTTTCTCGAAAAGTGGTTCAAATGTGTTTTCTAGTTGAAATGGAAATCAAAGAATCTCGATTGAGCTATACTGATATCATTCCGCATTTTGTAATTCTCATCCAATATTTGCGAAAAGTTAGGAGCACCTAAAAGTGGAGATTACTCAATTTTTATAAATCACGATTTTCACGAAAAGTGGGTTCAAAATGAGTTTTCTAGCTTTCAATGACAAACAAAAGTAAACTGGAGAGCTAATTACTGATACATGGCTCTGTGTGATGCATTCCCAATATTGCGAGTTAGAGCACGAAAAAGTTGAGATTACTCAATTTTTACAAAAAATCACGCTTTTTTGAAAAGGGTTAAAATGAGTTTTCTAGGTTGAATGACAAATGAAACGTAAACTGTATGAGTACTAACTATACATTCCCTTTGTAATCAATCCCAATAGTGGCCAAGTTAGAGTAAGGAAAAAGTTGGAGAGTACTCAATTTTATAAATTCACGATTTTCTCGAAAGGAGTCAAATGAGTTTTCTAAGAGTTGATGACAAATATCAAGTAAACTAGAGGAGCTACTAACGGAACAATTCTTTTAATCATCCAATATGGCAGAAGTAGAGCACGGAAAGTTGAGAGTTTACATAATTTTACAAATTCACGATTTTCTGGAAAAGGGGTTAAAATGAGTTTTCTAGATTTGACTAAAGACTAATAAAAGTAAACAGTATGAGCTACTAACTGATAATTCCCTTTTGAATCATACCAGATTAGGAAAATTTCGAGCACGGAAAGTTGAGATTACTTCAATTTTTACAAAATCACGATTGTCTCGAAAAGTTGGGTATTTAATATGGGTTTTCTAGATTGAATGACAAATACAAGTAAAATAGATGAGCTTCAAACCGATACATTCCCTTTTGAAATCATCCCCCCCCAAAAAAAAAAAATATTGGCAAAGTTAGCGCACGGAAAAGTTGAGATTACACAATTTTTACAAATTCACGATTCTCGAAAAGGGATACAAAATGAGTTTCTAGGTTTGAATGACAAATAAAAGTAAACTCGATGAGGTGCTTCATTAGTACATTGCGTTTGTAATCATTCGCATATTGATTTCCAAAAGCAATGTACCTAATATAGAACTCCACGAGTTTACTTTTATTTGTATTCAAACTAGAAAAATCATTTTTGTATCCACTTTCGAGAAAAACGTGAATTGTAAAAATTGTGTAATCTCAACTTCCCGTGCTCTACTTTGCCAATATTGGGAATGATTTCAAAAAAGGGAATGTATCAGTTTGAAGCTCATCTATTTATTGTATTTGTATTCAAACTAGAAAAACTCAGATTAAACAACTTTTCGAGGAAATCGTGAATTTGTAAAAAAATTGAGTAATCTCACTTTTCCGTGCTCGAAATTTGCAATTTGGGATATCTCCAAAAGGGAATGTAGCAGTTAGTTAGCCTCATCTAGTTTACTTTTCAAATTAGCATTCAAATCTAGAAAACTCATTTTAAACACACTTTTCTCAGAAAATCGTGACTTTGTAAAATTATGTTAATCTCAACTTTTCCGGCTCTAACTTTGCCAATATTGGGATGATTAACAAAAGAAAATGTATCAGTTAGTAAGCTCATTAGTTTTACTTGTATTGTCAATAAATTAGAAAACTCATTTTGAAACTCACTTGCGAGAAAATCGTGAATTCTAAAAAATTGAGTAATTCAACTTTTCCGTACTCTAACTTTGCCAATATTGGGATGTGATACAAAAGCGGAATGATAAGTAGTAGCGCATACAGTTACTTCATTTTGTCATCAACCTAGAAAACTCATTTTAAACCCATTTCAAAAAAAATCGTGAATTGTAAAAATTGAGTAATCTCAACTTTTCGTGCTCTAACTTTGGCAATATTGGGATACACAAGAGCAATGTATCAGTAATAGTCTCCAGTTTACTTTCATTTGCATTTAAACCTAAAAACTCTTTTTTAACCCAAATTTTCGAGAAATCGTGAAATTTATAAAAAATTTAGTAATCTCAACTTTTAAAGGGCTCTAAATTTTCCCCAATATGGGATGATTACAAAATGCAATGTACAGGTAGTAGTATCGAGATTAATGATTTAATTCAAACCTAGAAAAAACATTTTGAACCCACTTTTGAGAAAAACGTGAAAAATGTAAAAAAAGAGTCATCTTTAAATTTCCGTGCCTAAATTTTCCAATATTGGGATGTTACAAAAAAGGGAAGTTCATTAGTAGCTCATTAGTTTACTTTTATTTGTCATTCAAACTAGAAAATCATTTTAAATCCACTTTTTAAGAAAAACGTGAATTTGTAAAAATTGAGTAATCTCAATTTTCCCAAAATTGGGGTATTACAAAAGGGGAATTATCATTAGTAGCCTCTTTTTACTTTTATTTTCATTCAAAGTAGAAAACTCATTTTGAAAACCCACCTTTCGAGAAAATCGTGAATTTGTTAAAAAGGTAATTTTAACTTTTCCGTGCTTAACTTTGCCAATATTTCGAGATACAAAAAAGAAAAAGTACCAGTAAGAAATCATCGAGTTTACTTTTATTTGTCATTCAAACCCGAAAAAACCCTTTTGAACCCACTTTTTCGAGGGGAAAACGTGAATTTAAAAAAATTGAGAAATTAAAATTTTCCGGCTCAACTTTCCCAAAAGGGAATTACAAAATGCAAGTATCAGGTAGTTCATCGGATTTCTTTGTTTTACCATTCAAATTTGAAAATCATTTTGAACCCCCCTTTTTTTTAGAAAATCGTGAATTGTTAAAAATTTGTAATTTCAACTTTTCCCGGCTCAACTTTGCCCCAAAATTGCGATGATTACAAAAAAACAATGTACCAGTAAATAACTCTCGAGTTTACTTTTATTTGTCATTCAAACCCGAAAACTCTTTTTAACCCCTTTTGAGAAAATCGTGAATTTTTAAAATTTAGTAATCTAACTTTTCCGGTTCTAACTTTCCAATATTGGGATGATTACAAAATGCAAGTATCAGGGAGTAGCTCATCGAGATTACTTGATTTTCCATTCAAACCAGAAAACACATTATGAAACCCCCCTTTTTCGGAAAAAACGTAAATTTTAAAATTTGGTCTCTTAAATTTTCCGTGCCTAATTTGCCCAAAATTGGGGTGATTACAAAAGAAATGTACTTGTAGCTCACTAGTTACTTTTTTGTATTCAAACCCAACAACTCATTTAAATACATTTTCGAGAAAAAACTTTAATTGTAAAAATGAGTAATTCAACTTGGCCAAAATTGGGGT
>JANFPS010000566.1:0-12254 GCA_024703675.1 Drosophila nebulosa
TTTTTTCCCCCCCCCAAAAGGGGGGGCCCCCAAAAAAAAATTTTTTTAAAAAAATTTTTTTGGAAAATTTTTTTTCCCCCCAAAATTTTTTTTTAAAAAAGGGGGAAATTTTTGGGGAAAAAAAAAAAAAAAATTTGAAAAAAAAAGGGAAAATTTTTTTTTTTGGGGGTTTTTTTTTGGGCCCCCTTTTTTGGGGGGTTTTTTTAAAAAATTTTTTTGGGTTTTTGGGGGAAAAAAAATTTAAGGGGGGGGGGTCCCCGGGGCCCCAAAATTTTTTTTTTTTGGGGGAAAAAAAAGGGGCCCCAAAAATTTTGGGGTTTTTTTTTTTTTTAAAAATTTTTTTTTAAAAAAAAAAAGGAAAAGGGGGCCCGAAAAAAAACCCTTTTTTTTTTTTTTTGGGTTTGGGGGGGGGGGTTTTTTGGGTTTTTGGGGGGGGGTTTTTCCCCCCTTTTTTTTTTTTTTTGGGGTTTTAAAAACAAGGGCCCAAAAAAAAGGGGAAAAAAAAAGGGAAGGAAATTTTTTTTTTTTTGGGGGGGTTTTTTTTTTGGGGTTTTTGGAAATTTTAAAAAAAGGGGGGGGCCCCTTTTTGGGTTTTTTTGGGGGTTTTTTTTTTTTTTTTTTTTTTTTTTTTTTGGGGGGGAAAATTTTGGGGGGGGAATTTAAAAAGGGAAAAAAAAAAAAAAAAAAAGGGGGGGGGAAAAAAAAAACCCCCCAAAAAAAAAAAAACCCTTTCCCCCCCCCCTTTTTTTTTTTTAAATTTTTTTTTTAAAAATTTTTTTTTTTTTTAAAAAAAAAAAAAAATTTTTTTTGGTTTTTTTTTGGGGGGGGTTTTTTTTTTTGGGGGGTTTTTGGGTTTTTTGGTTTTTAAAGGGGTTTTTTTTTTTTCCCCCCCCCCTTTTTGGGGGGGCCCCCCAAAAAAAACCCCCTTTGAAAACCCCCCCCCTTTCCCCATTTTTATTTTTTTTAAAAAGGTCGGAAAATTTTTAAAAACCAAAAAAGGGGGGTTTTTTTACTTTTTAGGGGGGGAGAAAAAAAACCCCCAAAAAAACCAAAAAAACCCAAAGGGCTTTTTTTAAAAAAAAAAAAGGGAAAACCCCCTTTTTAAAATTTAAAAACCCCAAAAAAAAAAAGGGAAAAAGGGGGGGAAATTTTTGGTTTTCCCGGGGGGGGTTTTTTTTGGGGTTAAAGGGGTTTTTTTTTTGGGGGTTTTTTTTAAAAAAAAAGGGGGGGCCTTTATTTTTAAAAAAACAAAAATTTTCCAAAAGGGGGTTTTTTTTTTTAAAAAAAAAAGGGCCCCCCCCTTTTGGGGCCCCCAAAAAAACCCAAAAAAAAAGGGAAAAAAAAAATTTTTTTTTTTTTGGGGAAAAAAACCAAAATTTCCCCCAAAAAAGGGGGGGGGGAAAAAAAACCCCCGGGGGGGGTTTTAAAAATTTTTAAAGGGGGGGTTTTTTTTTTTTGGGGGCCCCCCCCCGGGTTTTTAAAAATTTTAAGGGGGGGGGCAAAAATTTGGGGCCCCCCCCCAAAAAAAAAAAAACCCCCCCCCTTTTTTTTAAAGGAAAATTTTTAAAAAAACCCCCAAAAAAAAAAAAAGGGGGGGGCCCCGGGGGGGGGTTTTTTTTTTTAAAAGGGGGGGGGCCCCCAAAAAGGGGCCCCCCGGGGGGGGCCCAAAAAAATTTTTTTTGGGGGGTTTTTTTTTTTTTTTTGGTTTTTTTTTAAAAAAGGGGGGGGTAGATAGAAGAATAGAGAGAGAAGAGAGAAAGAGACTACCGAGATCCATTTAAGCTTAGAATGTTATTCTTTATCGGACATATTGAGTGATTTTGCAAATTTTTTTTTGAAAGTGTATGAACTGCTGAGTGGAGAAAAGTGTTAACACCATTTTCAAACAGAATTGAGACAAGGCCCTTTGGTTTTAAGATTTTTTTGTTTTGTCGTGTTTGTTTGGTTTTCTAGAGTTGTGTGTGAGTGTGTTTTGTTTTTGTTTGGTGTGTGTAAGAAAGTTTGTACAGGAGAATCCTATTAGTCGATGTCAAAATGAAACAAAAACGTATACACATTGCATGTGGCTATGTATTTTAATATGTATGTATGTAAGTGTTCTCGTCCTCTGGTGCATGTTGTTGTTGCATCTGTTTCTTACATCTTACTAACAATAAGGGAAAAAAAAAAACTTTTATTTTTTTGGGCTAGTTGGCGTCTAATATGAAAGCACAATATTAAAACTACAGTTTAAGTTTTTTCTGTTTTGTTTTTGTTTTGTTTAATAAAAAACTTGCTATCCTTTGCAAGGTTTGAATGTTGGATGTTGCATTTTGGTTGTTGTTTTGTTGGTGGTTGGTTGGTTGCATCTATACGCGCTGCTTTTTAGAATTGATTATAGTGGCAGGGGTGCCATGTGGCAAATGTTGAGGCGGCCACGTTGCTCCTATAATGCTCTCGGCTGTTGCTGCTGCTGTTGACTGTGCTCGCCTTGATTTGCGCAAGTTTCTCGTGCAGTGATGGATCCCTAGTGCTGCTGACTACTGCTGCTGCTGCTGCTGGGCCCTAATGGGGTGCTGTGTTGCTGCGCAGCTGCTGCTGGACTCCGGGACTGGGCGGTGATTCGCATTTGATGTGGCTACCGCTGTGGCACTGGCCATTGAGATCAATTCATTTTGTTGTGGTTCGTCGGCATTGCTTTTGCATTGAGAACTATGCGATTGCTCGCTCTTTAGATCCTCATCCGTTTCCGAGTCCCTGGGAGGTCATTCGGCTGGTCCATTGCCATTGTTGTTGTTGTTTGGCGTTAGTGTGCCATTGTTGCTCACTTGTTCTTGTGTGAGCCAAGTCACTAGTGGGTTATTGTTGTTGTATTGTGCGGATATGATGATAATTTAGTTCCTTCATCGCTCACTACTTCACTTTCAACACTAAGACGCTCCCGCTGATATCCGCATATGGCGCCCAATGGGGACTGCGCGAGGTTTAAGCCTCAGAGCTAACTGCGGGCAGATGAGGAGGCATAGTCATTGCCGCGATTATTGGAAACGGCAGGGGCGTTTCTCACCAGCAAGCTGGTCGAGCAAAGATTGCCGTGTCAATGGCCCCATTGCTTGATTCTTGGCATCATTCTGCAGGGTCTGTCGTATAATGCCATCGTCTATGTCTCGGGCTATCTCCAAGGCGCTCTCATGGGCGGCACTCCGCCATGGCCCCCCCCCCCCCCCCCCCCCCCCCCCCCCCCTCCCTCCCCCCCCCCCCCCCCCCTCCCCCCCCCCCCCCCCCCCCCCCCCCCCCCCTCCCCCCCCCCCCCCCCCCCCCCCCCCCTTCTTGAGCCCTCCCCCCCCCCCCCCCCCCCCCCCCCCCCCCCCCCCCCCCCCCCCCCCCGCCCCCCCCCCCCCCCCCCCCCCCCCCCCTTGATGATTGGCATTGGCGGCAGCAGCAGCCGCGCTGCCATGCGATGAAAGATCCAGGCAATAGTGGCTGCTGCATTGTCTGGAGCCAAAACATATTCGGCTGGAAGGCCAATGGCTGGCCGGCATCGAACAGAGGCAACTTGGAGACCATTGGGGGCAGCTGCCGCGGCGGCAACTGCTGCAGCCCCCCCTCCCCCCCCCCCCCCCCCGCCGCTATGGTTGTGCTCTTGAGGGATTGCCTCAGCTGGAGTTGCTGTGGACTGGAGCTATTGCTGCCCCGCTTTTAAGTTTCTCCAGAGTGGCTGAGGCCACCAGTTTGCTGGCACCCGCGCGGCGCGTCAGACCGTCCAGATCCGTGCGTTTGGGTTCCCGTTTGCGCGGCTATCATAAACGTGCCGCTCCTTGACTTTGTACTCCACAATGTAGAGTGCGGCCACACCGTGTCGCTACCGCTCGAGGACCGACATTTCACCCGTTGCACAGCACCTGACTGCTCCACCAGGCTGTCGCGATCATAGTTCCTAGTATTTGCCACGTTTGAGACGGTTCCCTTGCCAGCCGCCAATGCTCTGGCAGTCAGTTGTTGCTGCCTGCTGGGGGCAGGGCGCATGATGGGCAGGCAAGATGGCGAATGATGCGAGTGGGGGCCAGCCGATTTGCGAGGCGCCAAAGTGTGAGGTGTCGTGCCGCAATCATTTTGGCCACCGAAATGCTTGGCTTAATGTAATCTGTGCCGCCTGGAGGAGATGCCGCCGATGCCACCATTATTGCTGGGGCTTCAATCACTGGGAGCTGGCTTTACATTGCGTAAGTGGTGGCCACATCTGGAGTGCTCCCCCCCCCCCTGGCTCATTGATTAGACGTTTGTATATTGTGCAGCCATCATCTTTTTGTATGGATGTGGGCCGATGGCGAGAGTAAGCGTTGCCGGCTGTAATTTGTGTCTGGCCACTGCAACTGCTAGCATGGGTGAGCGATGCCGCGCCATTGCGATTTGTGCTGCAGTTGGAATTGTTGTGTTGTTATGTTGATGTTGATATTGCTGCCTGGGAATGCTTGGGAGATACTGCTGGGCCGATGTCTTAAAGGACGAATCTTCAGTATGGAATCCTCGACAGTCTCATTCGTGTCCAACGAAGAGCTTGTCTCGGGCAGTTCAGAATTTTGGTAGGACGATGCCGAAACACGGCTGCTGAATTTATATGTTGCTGGTGTTGATGTTGCTGGCTGTTGTTGTTGTTGTTGTTGGTGGTATGACTGTTGTCTGCTGTTGCGCTGCTGCTGCATGTTGCTGCAGAAGCAAGCGCATTCGCACTGCCATTACCCGAGATGATTGGCAGTAATTAAATTGGCCAAAAGTCTCATGATAATGCTGCCTTATTGGCCACCACAAGAGTCTTAATCAAATTCTACCAAGGTCTGGTCTCATCCAGCTTGGGCATTACTACAATACCAGCGCAGCATAAGTAGTGTGCAGCAGGGACATTGGGATCGATAGCATGGGACAGACCACGGCGGCTGGCGGATGCCAGCAGCTGTTGCAGTTGTGCCTGACCTCTCGGCAATTTCGGTGAAATATTTCCGGAGCCAGATTCCAGTTCATCGCCCATATCGCTGCATTGTGCCTCGGACATGACGCTGAGTTTGCTTAAACTGGGCAGTGGCCGCAATGCGCTGAGGCCAAACTCCTGGTAGTTGTGGTGACGGCGTAGATGCATTGCTATCCCTTCAATTTCACCCTCGCCCTCAGCACATCGCTCACGCGAACGTCCTGTTCATACAATTCTGAGCTCATGCTGCAGTTGTAGCAAATTCTGGAGGTGTTCGGGTATTTAAGCGCTTGGCCATCCATGTCATCTTGTACAGCTTATGCCGCAGCGTCGAACGCGGCACAGGGTATTGGCTTGCCGCCTTAGTGTGCCCAATTAATTGGCGCACATCCTGCAACGCTCTATTTCAAGATCCTCTTCGCTGTAGGTGCGTCTGGCTGATGAAGAGGCGTTGCCACAAAGCAGGAGATGGGCCCTATAAATAAGTCAAAAGGCAATCATCAATTAACAAACACTCGTATCTCATAATTGAGTGGGGAAATCTTGAGAATTACAGAAAGAAAAGTGATTGAATCGTTCCCTTTTTCCGTAACTAAACTTGCTAACTCTTAAAAAAAACGGCCATTGAGTGCATTTTCTGTCATTGACCGCCAAAAAATAAATTAATTTTCCTTTGATGCTTCTCCACCCTTCTTTCTACCCTTTTTCAGTCTTTTATGTCGTCTTTAAGTTTCTAAATTAAAAAAAATTTAATGTCTATTTCAGAAATCGAGATTATAGAAGTTAGTTCAGCTGAATCATTTCTGTTTCAAATCAAAAGTGATGGAAATGATTATATTTATGACATTATTGTGGAGGTAGATTAGATAAGCTAAAGCGGTTGCGAATTAAACTGTTTGAATGAAATGAGTATATATTATTCTGATATCATGTGAATAATTCTCACACCAGATGCCTTATCAATTGGTAATATTGAAACATTCGCCCAGATTAGAGAGATGAACCAATCAACTTGTATTTCTTTGGCAATTTCTCTGTCAGAAAGAGCAAACTTCAAAGTACAATAAAAGATGATGAACAATATCTTCCTTTTGGGTGCTTTGATGATGTTGTTTGTTTTATGTGACATAATATATTTTTTTGTTTTTTTCGGTAGGGTACCCTTCAGATACACAAAACACACACACACCACACACACAAATCGCAAACCCAGTGACACATGACAATGAGTGCTCTTAAATGTAGCAGCAGGCAAATGGAGAGTTTGGCGAGGACCTAGTCACTCCCCCCCTTCCAAGGCAAACAGAGGATGTGCCACTGGTATACAATTTCAGTTCTTTTTCCCTTAGTTTGTTCAATATTTCTTTTTTGCTTTTTGCCTTTTTTCGGGGTGCGCTAAGACAAAAGATGTACAAGCGAAAGCAGCCAGCAACAGATGAGGAGAGCCATGAGTTGACTAACAAGAAGATGGAACAGCTGGAGATGTGGGTAAGAGCAGGGACAAACATGTTGTGAAGTTCATTAGACGAATCACAAAACATTTTTCACTTAATGCCAACGCGAGTCCAAAACCCAAACCAAACAAACTCAAACCCATTTCAGAGCCCGAGCCAAGCAGCACCACTGGTGCTCTACGGGCTTCTGTTCTGTTCTGTCCTGGTTGGGTAGCCGGCTCACTTTTGGTGGCCCGTTTCAAAAGGCAACTTTTTTTTTTTTTTGTGTGTGCAACGAGAATGAGAACATCAACAGCAGCAACACCAACAAACAGCAACAGCAACATCAGTGAAAGCCGTACGAAATTTTTCTTTCTTTATATCTGTCAGCAAGAGAAACGCGCAAAAACGAGACGGGACGAGACGAGACGAGAACGCGATGGAGAGACGAGTCGAGACGAGACGAGCTCGAGACCCTTTTTCGTGAAACGCAGCGCGGGGCATTGCACTGACTGACTGACTTGACTGTCGCCAATTCGAAGTAGCGAAGGTAGCGAAGGAAAACGCCCACGCTTCTTGTCCTCCGCCTTGTGCTGGGCCCTCACGGCACCCTGCAAAGTCACAGTAATTTTTTGTCGCCCTCCTGCTTTCCTTGCCTTGCCCCTTCCTCATATTTTTTATTCTTTTCTCATTTTTTTTCGGTTGCGCGTCTGGAAAAATGTCTGAAATTTTGTGCAGACCCACGAAAAAAAAAGGAAGCGGCAGACAGGGAGGCAAGTAAAAGTTAAACTGTATGGCAGCTGGCAGGCGTGGCTTTTGCTGACCGTAAATGGATTGGGTAAGAGCGAGCCGGAGGGGTTAAATGAAGAGGAGACTCTAAGTGTGCTGAGAACATCATCATTAATGGCGGACTTTTTCGGCATTTTTGCACAACAAAATATTTGACCTCAAAAAAAAAAAAAAAAACGCGGCGCGAGAGATATGCAAAAATTTGCATAATGTGCACCAAGTGAAGTTCAACCATACCAACTGGGAGCTGAGTGGCTGATCTGCTGCTGCCATCAGCAGGACAACAAACAACAACAAAAAGGAGGATGGCGCATAAAAAAAAGTAGAAACAGGGGAAAAAAAAAGTTGAAATGAAAAGTCATTTTCACAAATGTCGTTTATTTTTTGTTGGTGTCGTTTACCTTTGGCGACACTTCACAATTGCAATTTGCTGTGGCAACCAGCCGCTGCTGCTGCTGCTGCTGTTGGCAGCGAGAGTGACTGCAATCGTAAAACAGTTGTTCTACAACCAATCGAGCATTTTGTTGAGTTGTGTTCGTTGCACGCATGGCAAGGATTCATTTGCACCCAACCAATGTTGATTCATTTTGTTTTTTACTGGGTTTTTTGGTTTGCACTTTTTCGCTTTATATTGTTTTTCTCCTCTTCCTTTTTTGTGGTGTTGTTGTTGCATTGCAGCGGCATGAATTTTTCTGACCATTTGTTTTAATCGTGGCAGCAGCAAACAGCAACTGCAACGGCCGCAGCAGCAACAGCAACAGCAAAAAAGGTTGTTTTTTTTTTCATTTTTCGATGTTATTTTTTGTTGTATTTACTTAAGTGGTGGTGTTGCCGGTAAATGGCGTTCCAAACCACACAATGACCCACCTTGAATATATGTTTTTTACAGCCTTTTTATGCGTATATGGTTGCTCTTTTTATTTAATTTTAAATAAAAAGAGCCAACAATATACGCATAAAAAAGGACTGTAAAAATATATTCAATTTGGCCACTTGCCAAATTTACAGAACAACAACAACATTAAGTAAAATCAACAAAAAATAAATCGAAAAAATCAACCCTTTTTTTGATGTTGCTGTTGCTGCTCGGCCGTTGCAGTTGCTGTTTGCTGTCTGCCACAAATAAAACAAAATGATCCCCCCCCCCCCCCCTAAAAATTGCAATGCCCGCTGCAATGCAAACAACAACAACAACAAAAAAGGAAGAGAGAAAAAAATTATAAAGCGAAAAATGCAAAACAAAAAAACGACAGTTAAAAAACAAAATGACATCAACATTGGGTTGGGTGCCAAATGAATCCTTGCCACATGCGTGCCAACAACAACCCAACATCAACAAAATGCTAGGTTGTAGAAACAACTGTTTACGTGGCAGTCACTCTCGCTGCCAACAGCAGCGCAGCAAGCAGCGGCTGGGCAACAGCAAAATTGCAAATTGAGTGCAGCCAACAAGGTAAACGACAACAACACAAAAATACCAAACGACATTGAAATGACATTTCATTTCAACGTTTTTTTTTCCCCCTGGTTCTATTTTTTGATCCCATCCTTCCTTGGTGTTTTTGGTGTTGTTGTTGTTGTGCTGCTGCTGGCAGCAGCAGATCCCAGCCAACTCAGCTCCCAAGTTGGTATGGTGAATCACTTGGTGCAATTATGCAAATTTTTGCATTCTCTCGCGCGCGTTTTTTTTTTATTTTTTGATGTCAAAATTATTTTGTTGATGCAAAAATGCGAAAAAACTGTCGCCATAATGATGATGGTCTCATCCCACTTAGAGTCTCTTCATTTATACCCCTCCGGCCCTCTTACCCAATCATTACGCGCAGCAAAGGCCCACGCCTCCAGCTGCAATACAGTTTAACATTACTGCCACCGCCTGCCGCATTCCGTTTTTCGTTTTGTGTCTTGAGCACAAAATGTCAGGACATTTCAGACCGCGCAACCGAATAAAAGAAATGGAAAAGAATAAAAAATATGAGGAGAGGCAAGGGCCAAGGAAAGCAAGGGAGGAGAACAAAAAATTACCTGTGACTTGTGCAAGGGCCGTGAGGGGCCCCAGCACAAGGCGGTAGGACAAGAAGCTGTGCGTTTTCATTCGCTACCTTCGCTAGCTTCGAGATTGGCGACAGTCGTCAAGTTCAGTGCAGTGCAATGCCCCGCGCTGCGTTTCACGAGAAAAAGGGTCTCGAGCTCGTCTCGTCTCGACTCGTCTCATCGCGTCTCTCTCTCTCGTCCCGTCTCTTTTTGGGGCGCGTTTCCCTTTGCTGACAGACATAAAAAAAAAAAATTTGTAGGGCTTTCACGATTTTTGCTGTTGCTGTGTTGTTGTTGCTGCTGTTGATGCCCTCATTCTCGTTGCACAACAAAAAAAAAAAAAGTTCCCTTTTTTAAAAAGGGGCCAAAAATGACCCGGGCTACCCAACCAGGACAGAAACAAACAGAAGCACCGAGAGCCCCAAAGTGGTGCTCCCCTTGGCTCGGGCTCTAAGGGGGTTTGAGTTTGGTTTGGTTTGGGGTTTTGGATCGCGTTGGCTTTAAAATGAAAAATGTTTTTTGAAATTCTCAAAGAATTTAAAAAACTTTTGCCCCGGGCTCTTACCCCCTCTCCAGCTGTTCCACTTCTTTTTCAACCCCTGGTCCCTCTTTTTTGCTGCTGCTGTCGCTGTCACTTTTGTCTTCGACCCAAAAAAAGGGGAAAAAACAAAAAGAAATATAAAAAAAAAATAAGGGAAAAAAAGAACTAAAAATTGTATACCAGTGCACATCCTTTGGGTTTGCCTTTGACTATGTCCTCGAAAAACTCTCCATTTGCCTGCTGCAACTTTTAAGAAGCATCTTGTCAGTGCACTTTTGCGTTTTTGGTGGTGTGTGGTGTGTGTTTTTTATCTGAAGGAGTACCTCCCCGAAAAAAAAAAAAAATATATATTACCTAAAACAAAAACATCATCAACACACCCAAAAAGGGAAAGTATTGTTCATCCTCTTTATTGGATTTAAAGTTTGTTTTGCTGACGAAATTGCCAAAGAAAAACAATTGATTGATTTCCCTCAAATCTGCGAAATGTTTAAATTATTACACAATTGATAAGGAAATTGGGTGTGAAATTACACATGAATCAGAAAAATATATACCATTTCATCAAACTTTTTAATTTCCCAAACCCTTTAGCTTATCAAATCTTCCTAAAAAATTCATAAATATAATCTTTAATCATTTTTGATTTGAAACAGAAATGATTCAGCGAACAAACTTCATAATCGATTTCTGAAATAATTTAAAATTTTTTTTAATTATAAACTTAAAGATGACTAAAAGACTGAAAAAGGTAGAAAAGAGGGGGAGAAGCAATCAGGGGAAAATTAAATTTTTTTTTTTGCGGTCAAGAAAAAAAAAATGCACTCAATGGCCGTTTTTTTAAAAGTTAGACAAGGTTTAGGTACGAAAAAAAGGAAAAATTTTAATCAGCTTTTTTTTTTTTTCTGTATTCCTAGATTCCCCCTCAATTTTGAGAGACGAGTTTTTGTTAATTGATGATTGCCTTTCTTATTTATAGGCCCTCTCTGATTGTGCAAGCCTCTTTTTATCAGCCCGACGCACCCACAGCGAAAAGGGTCTGAATAAGCGTTCAGGAGGCTGGCCATAAATTTGGGCAACCCCTAAGGCGGAAGCCAATACCATGTGCCGCGTTCGACGCTGCGGAAAAAGCTGTACAAAATGACTTGGATGCCCAAACCCTAAATACCCCAACACCTCCGAAATTTCTAAAAGCGCTGAGCTCAAAATTTGGTGAACAGGACGATTGGGTTACGATGATGCTGAGGCGAGGGTGAAATTGAACGGGATAGCAATGCATTACGCCCCGGACCACATACCAGGATTTGGCCCCCGCGCATTTCGGCCACTGCCCAGTTAAACAAAATCAGCGTCATGTCCGACACAAAGCCGATATGGCGATGAACTGGGAACTGGCTCCGGAAAAATTTCACGAAATTGCCGAGAGGGCAGGGAACAAAGCAACACTGCTGACCGCACCGCCGTGGTCTGCCATGCCTATCGTCCCCAAAGTCCCGCTGCACCACTTATGCTGGCCCGGGGTATTGGAGTATCCCCCAAGCGGGATGAGACCAGACTTGGGAGATTTGATTAAGATCTTGGGGGCCAATAATGGCAGCTTTCAATGAGATTTTTGGCCCAAATTTAATTATGCCAATCAAGGGAATGGCAGGGAATGCAGCTTTGCTTCGCAGCAACAGCACAGCAGCAGCAACAGCAGCAGAAACACAGCACCAACAACAACAACAAAAAAAACAGCAGCCCAGCAACATCAACCCCAGCAACATATAAATGCGCTCCTTTTTTCGGCATCGTCTACCAAAGTCTAAAACGCCCGAGCAAGCTCTTCGTTGGACACGAATGGACTGTCGAGGATTCCATACAAAGATTCCGCCCTTTTAATTCAGGGGCCCACCAGTATCTCCCAAGCATTCCAGCAGCAATTAAACATAAAACCAACAACACAACAATTCCACTGCAGCAGCAATGAAAGGGCAGGGGCACGGCTCACCCAGTGCACGCGTGGCCAACAAAAATTACACCGGAACAGCTTACTCCGCCTCGCCCACATCCATAAAAAAGATTGGCCAGCAATAACAACGGCAAATCAATGAGCAGAGCACCCCAGATGTGGCCACCACTTACGCAATGTAACCCCAGTTTTTTTTTGGGGGGGTTTAGAAATTTAAAAAAATTTTTTTGCGCACAGACACCTCACACTTTGGGGCCTCCCAAATCTGCGGCCCAGCCTCGCATCATTCCCATCTGCCTGCCCATCATGCCGCCCATGCCCACCACAGCAGCAACAATGACTGCCCCCGGGAAATTTGGGGGCTGCAAGGGAAAAACTCCAAAGGGCAAATACAGGAACTATATCGCGACAGCCCCGGTGGAGGCAGTCAGGCTGTGCAACGGGGTGAAAAGTCGGTCCCCGAGCGGGTAGCTACTACGGTGGCCGCACTCACATTGGAAATTAAAAAAGCAGGAGCGGCACTTGATGAGGCCCCGCAAACGGGAACCCAAACCGCAACCG
>JANFPS010000567.1:0-12235 GCA_024703675.1 Drosophila nebulosa
ACACAAACTTAACTTTTTTCCGGCCTAACTTTCCAAAATTTTCGATGATGACAAAAAGCAAATTTTTGTTTGCACTCATCCAGTTTACCTTTTTTTGTCATTCAAACCTTTAAAATTCTTTTGCGCATTTTTTGAAAAAACTGAATTTGAAAAAATTTGGGATTTTCAGCTTTTGTGCTTTAATATTGCCAAAATTGGGACGATACAAAAAACAATGCTCAGTAAAAGTCATTAGTTCACTTCTTTGCCTTCAACCCAGATAACTCTTTTGAACCCTTTTTTTAGGAAAAAAACGTGAATTTGAAAAAATTTCTAATCTGGCGAACTTGATCGATACCGACACAATCTAACTTTTTTTGGTGCTCCAACATTGCCAATATATCGATGATGACAAAAACAATTTTTCAGTTAGGGGAGCTCTCCTTTACCTTTTTTTGTATTCAAAACCCAAATACCATTTTAACCCCTTTTTTGAAAAAAAGTGAAATTTGTAAAATTAGTATTTTTAGTTTTCCGGCTATAACATTGCCAAAGCGGGACGTCACAAAAACAATGCTCAGAAAAAACTCATCTAATCAATTTCGTTTGTCATTCAAACCTAGAAAACTATTTTAAACCTTTTTTGGAAAAATCGTGAAATTTTTAAAAATTTACTAAACTGGCGAACTTAAATCGATACCGACACAATCTTAAATTTTCGGTGCTCCAACATTGCCAATATACGATAGAAAAAAGCAATTTTTTCAGTTAGCACTCACCGGTTTACCCTTTTTTTTCATTCAAAAACCCAAAAAAAATCATTTTGAACCCACTTTTCGAAAAAAAACGGAATTTTTAAAAATTTGGATTTTTTTCAGCTTTTCCGTGCTATAACATTCCAAACTGGGACGATCACAAAAAAAAATGCATCAGGGGCTCATCCAGTTTTTCCTTTATTTGTCATTCAAACCTAAAAAACTCATTTTGAACCCCTTTTTTGAAAAAAACGTGAATTTTTAAAAAATTTAGTATTTTTAGCTTTTCCTGCTATAAAAATTGCCAATTCGGGACGATCACAAAAAAAAAAGCTCGTAAGAAGGGTACTAAATCAATTTTTGTTTTTTATTTAAACCTAAAAACCCCATTTGAAACCCTTTTTTCGAGAAATCGTGAATTTGTAAAAAATTTTCTAAACTGGCGAACTTTAAAATCGATACCGACAAATCTTTTAAATTTTTTGGTGGGTCCAAAAATTTCCATTTCGATGATGACAAAAACAAATTTTTTCAGTTAGAGCTCATCCATTTACCCTTTTTTTGTCATTCAAACCTAAAAAACTCATTTTGAACCCACTTTTCGAAAAAAAAACGTGAAATTTTTAAAAATTGAGTATTTTCAGTTTTTCCGTGCATAAATTCCAAAGCTGGGAGACCCCCAAAAAACATGCATCAGAAGAAGCTCATCTAAATCAATTCGTTTGTCATTCAAACCCGAAAATCATATTGAACCCTTTTTTCGGAAAAACGTTAATTTTAAAAATTTACTAATCTGGGGAACTTAAGATCGATACCGACCAAACTTAACTTTTTTATGCGCTAAAAATTGCCAATATTCGATGATACAAAAAAAACAATTTGTCAGTTAGCAGTCATCCCGTTACCTTTATTTGTCATTCAAACCCCCAAAAAACTCATTTTGAACCCCCTTTTCGAAAAAAAACGGAATTTGTAAAAATTGGTATTTTTCCGTTTTTCCGTGCTTAACATTTCCATATTTGGGGCGATCACAAAAGAAATGTATCAGTAAAAAGGGTCATCTATTCACTTTTGTTTTCATTCAAACCTAGAAAACTCATTTTTAACCCCTTTTTGAGAAAATCGTGAAATTTTTAAAAATTTACTAATCTGGAGAACTTAAAATCGATACCCACACAATCTTAACTTTTCCGTGCTCTAACATTGCCAATAATTCGATGATGAAAAAAAGCAATTTTTCGTTAGCAGCTCATCCAGTTTACCTTTATTTGTCATTCAAACCCAAAAAAAATCATTTTAGCGCTTTTTCAAAAAAATCGTAAATTTGTAAAAATGATATTTTCAGCCTTTCCATGCTAAAACATTTCCATATTGGGACGACCCCAAAAGCAAAAGCATCGTAAGAAGCTCATCTAGTTTCCTTCGTTTTCCATTCAAACCTAGAACTCATTTTGAACCCTTTTTTTTTTGAAAAACGTGAATTTGTAAAAATTTTCTAAACTGGGGAACTTAAAATCTACCGAACAATCTTAAATTTTCCGTGCCCTAACATTGCCAAAATTGCGAATGACAAAAAGCAATTTTTTCAGTTGCAGCTCATCGTTTACCTTTATTTGCATTCAAACCTAAAAAAACTCATTTTTAACCCACTTTTCGAAAAAATGTGAATTTGTAAAAAAAGAGTATTTTTAGTTTTTTCCTGCAAAAACTTTGCCAATTTGGGGAAAGATCCACAAAAACAATGCATCAGTAAGAAGCTCATCTAAATTCCTTTCGTTTGCCTTCCCAAACCTAGAAAACTCATTTTGAACCCTTTTTTTGAGAAAATCGTGAATTTGTAAAAATTTACTAATCTGGCGAACTTAAGATCGATACCGACACAATCTTAACTTTTCGGTGCTCCAACATTGCCAATATATCGATGATGACAAAAAGCAATTTATCAGTTAGCAGCTCATCCAGTTTACCTTTATTTTTCATCAAACCTTAAAAAAACTCATTTTGAACCCACTTTTCGAGAAAATCGGGAATTTGAATAATTGACTATCTGGCGAACTTTGATCCCGCCATCTTTAAATTTTCCGTGCTCTAACATTGCCAATATTGCGATGATGACAAAAAGCATTATTTGTTAGCAGCTCATCCAGTTTACCTTTATTTTGTCATTCAACCTAAAAAAATCATTTTAAGCGCATTTTTCAAATAAATCGTGAATTTGTAAAAATTGAGTATTTTCAGCTTTTCCGTGCTATAACATTGCCAATGCTGGGACGATCACAAAAAACAATGCATCAGTAAGAAGCTCATCTAAATCAATTTCGTTTGTCATTCAAACCTAGGGAAAAATCATTTTTTAACCCTTTTTTCGAGAACTCGTGAATTTGTAAAATTTACTAATCTGGCGAACTTAAGATCGATACCGACACAATCTTAACTTTTCGGGGGCTCCAACATTGCCAATATATCGGGTGATGACAAAAAGCAATTTATCAGTTAGCAGCTCATCCAGTTTTACCTTTATTTGTCATTCGAACCTAAAAAACTCATTTTGAAACCCACTTTTCGAAAAATCGTGAATTTTTAAAATTGAGTATTTTCAGCCATACCATGCTATAACATTGCCAATATTGGGGCGATCCCCAAAAAGCAATGCATCATAAGAAAACTCATCTAGTTCACTTTCGTTTGCCATTCAAACCTAGAAAACTCATTTGAACCCCACTTTTTTGAGAAAATCGTGAATTTGTAATAATTTTACTAATCTGGCGAACTTTCGATCCCGACACAATCTTTAACTTTTCCTTGGTCTAACATTGCCAATATTGCGATGATTACAAAAAGCAATTTATCAGTTAGAAGCTCATCCAGTTTACCTTTATTTGTCATTCAAACCTAAAAAAAATCATTTTGAACCCACTTTTCAAAAAAATCGTGAATTTGTAAAAATTGAGTATTTTCAGCCTTTTTCCCTGCTATAACATTGCCAAAATTTGGGACGATCACAAAAAGCAATGCATCTGTAAGAAGCTCATTAGTTCACTTTTGTTTTTCATTCAAACCCAGAAAAATCATTTTTAACCCACTTTTGAGAAAAACGTGAATTTGAAAAAATTTCTATCTGGGAATTTAAAATCGATACCCACACATCTTAACTTTTCCGTGCTCCAACATTGCCAAAAATCGATGATGAAAAAAAGCAATTTACAGTTTGCGCTATCCCGTTTACCTTTTTTTGTCATTCAACCTAAAAAACTCATTTTAACCCCTTTAAAAAAATCGTGAATTTTTAAAAATTGAGTATTTTCAGCCTTTCCCTGCTAAACCTGCCCCAAATTATTGGACGACCCCCAAAAAACAATGCATCAGTAAAAAAAGCTCATCTAGTTCACTTTTTTTTGCCATTCAAACCTAAAAAACCTTTTGAAACCCCTTTTTTTAGAAAAAACGGAATTGTAAAAAATTTTCTAATCTGGCGAAATTTAAAATCGATACCGACACAATCTTAACTTTTCCGTGCCTAACTTGCCAAAATTCGATATGAAAAAAAACTTTATCAGTTACGCTCTCCCGTTTTCCTTTTTTTTGTCATTCAAACCTAAAAAACTCTTTTTAACCCCCAAATTTTCGAGAAATCGTGAATTTTTAATAAATTTACAATCTGGCAACTTTGATCCCGACAAAATTTCCGTGCCTAACATTGCCAAATTGCGATGATGACAAAAAGCAAATTTTTTTGTTAGAGTCATCCAGTTTACCTTTTTTTGCATTCAAAACCTAAAAAACTCATTTGAACCCACTTTTAAAAAAATCGTGAATTTGAAAAATTAGTTTTTCCCCTTTCCACTAAACATTGCCAATATTTGGGGGATCACAAAAAGCAAAGCACGTAAGAAAGCTCATTAGTTTACTTTTTTTTGCATTCAAAACCCGAAAACCATTTTGAACCCCTTTTCGAGAAAATCGTGAATTTGTAAAAATTTTTCTAATCTGGCGAAAATTAAATGATACCGACCAATCTTTAAATTTTCCGTGTCCCAAAATTGCCAATTATCGATGATGACAAAAAACAATTTATCAGTTTGCACTCATCCGTTTTTTCCTTTATTGTCATTCAACCTAAAAAACTCATTTTTGAAAAACTTTTCGAAAAAAAAAACGTGAATTTGAAAAAAGGTATTTTCAGCCTCGCATAACATTTCCAATATTGGGACGATCACAAAAAGCAAAGTCAGTAAGAACCATCTAGTTTACTTTCGTTTGCCATTCAAAAAAATAAAAAAACCCTTTTTAACCCCCTTTTTGAGAAATTTTTGAAATTTTTAAAAAATTTTCTAATTGGCAAAACTTTCGATCCGAACAATCTTAACTTTTTCCCTGCCCAACATTGCCAATATTGCGATGAGGACAAAAGCAATTTTTCGTTAGCATCATCCAGTTTACCTTTATTTTTCATTAAACCTAAAAAAAACATTTGAAACCCACCCCTTTAAAAAAAAAAACGTAATTTTTAAAAATTGGTATTTTTAGCTTTCCTGCTAAATTTTCCAATATTGGGACGATACAAAAAACAATGCATCAGTAAAAAGTCATCAGTCACTTTTGTTTCCATTCAAACCTAAAAAACCATTTTGAACCCTTTTTTGAGAAAAAATCGTGAATTTGTAAAATTACTAATCTGGGGGAATTAAGATGATACCCAACCCAAACTTTAAATTTTTCGGCCTCAACTTGAATATATCGATGATGCCAAAAAAACAATTTATCAGTTAGGCAGCTCATCAGTTACCTTATTTGTCATTTCAAACCTAAAAAAACTCTTTTGAACCCAATTTTCGAGAAAATAGTGATTTGTAATAAATGGACTAATTGGCGAACTTTGGATCCGACACAATCTCAACTTTTCCGTGCTCTAACATTGCCAATATTGCGATGATGACAAAAAGAATTTATCATTTAGCAGCTCATCCAGTTTACCTTTATTTGTCATTCAAACCTAAAAAACTCATTTTAAGCGCATTTTTCAAATAAATCGTGAATTTGTAAAAATTGAGTATTTTCAGCCTTTCCATGCTAAAACTTTGCCAATATTGGGGACGACCCCCACCCCCCCAAAGCAATGCATCAGTAAGAAGCTCATCCTAGTTAACTTTCGTTTCATTCAAACCTAGAAAACTCATTTTGAACCCTTTTTCGAGAAAGAAAATCCTTGAATTGTAATAATGACAATCTGCGAACTTTCGATCCGACACAATCTCAACTTTTCTGGTGCTATAACCATTGCCAATATTGCGATGATGACAAAAAGCAATTTATCAGTTAGCAGCTCATCAGTTTACCTTTATTGTACATTCAAACTAAAAAAATCATTTTAAGCGCATTTTTCAAATAAAAATCGTGAATTTGTAAAATTGAGTATTTCAGCCTTTCCATGCTAAAACATTGGACAATATTGGAAGACCACCAAAAAAGCAATGCATCACGTAAGAAGATCATCTAGTTCACATTTCGTTTGCCATTAAACCTAGATTAACTCATTTTGAACTTTTTTGAGAAAAATCGTGAATTTGTAAAAATTTACTATTCTGGCGAATTTAAGATCGATACCGACAACAATCTAACTTTTCGGTGCCTCCACATTGCCAATATATCGATGATGACCAAAAATGAATTTATTAGTACAGCTCATACAGTTTAACCTTTATTGTCATTCAAATCTAAAAACAAACTTCATTTTGAACCAACTTTTCGAGAAAAATGTGAATTTGTAATAATTGACTAATCGGCGAATTTGGATCCCGACACAATCTCACTTTTCCCGTGCTCTAACATTGGAATATTGCGATGACTAGGAAAAAAAAGCAATTTTATCAGTTAGCAGCTCATCCAGTTACCTTTATTTGTCATGTCAAACCTAAAAAACTCATTTAAGCGCCATTTTTTCAAATAAATCGTGAATTTGTAAAAATGAGTATTTTCAGCTTTTCCGTGCTATAACATGCCAATGCTGTGGGACGATCACAAAAAAAACAATGCATCAGTAAGAAGCTTCATCTAATCAATTTCGTTTGTCATTCATTCAAACCTAGAGAAAAAACCATTTTGAACCCTTTTTTCGAGAACATCGTGAATTTGTAAAACTTTACTAATCTGGGGCGAACTTAATATCGATACCGACCAACAATCTTAACCTTTTCGGGGCTCCAACATTGCCAATATATCGATGATGACAAAAAAGCAATTTTATCAGTTAGCAGCTATCCAGTTTACCTATTTGTCATCGAACCTAAAAACTCATTTTGAACCACTTGTCGAAAAAAATCGCTGAATTTTGTAAAAATTGAGTATTTTCAGCCATACCATGCTATAACATCGGCATATATTCGGGACCGATCACAAAAAGCAATGCATCAGTAAGAAGCTCATCTAGTTCACTTTCGTTTGACATTTCAAACCTAGAAACCTCATTTTGAACCCACTTTCGAGAAAATCGTGATTGTAATAATGTGTATAATTCTGGCGAACTTTCGATCCCGACACAATCTGCAACTTTCCGTGCTCTACATTGCCAATATTGCGATGTGACAAAAAGCAATTTATAAGTTAGCCGCTCATCCAGTCGTACATGTATTTGTCATTCAACATAAAAAAAAATCATTTGAACCCACTTTTCAAAAAAAATCGTGAATTGCACAAAAATTGAGTATTTTTCAGCCTTTCCATGCTCATAACATTGCCAATATTGGGACGATCACAAAAAGCAAGCATCTGTAGAAGCTCATCTAGTTCACTTTCGTTTGTCATGCCAAACCTACGAAAAAATTATTTTGAAACCCTTTTTTCGAGAAAATTCGGCCATGAATTTGTTTAAAAATTTACTAATTGGCGAACTAAAATCGATACCGACACAAATCTTAACTTTTCCGTGCCTCCAACATTTGCCAATATATCGCATGATGACAAAAATGCAATTTAATCATTAGCAGCTCATCCAGTTTACCTTTATTTGTCATTCGAAACCTAAAAAAAACCCCTCATTTGAACCCCATTTCGAAAAAACCTCGTGATTTGAAAAATTGAGATTTCCAGCCATACCATGCTAAACATTGCCCCAATATGGGACGAACACAAAAAGCATGATCAGTAAGAAGCTCATCTAGTTCACTTTCGTTTGCCACAAACCTAGAACACTCATTTTGAACCCACTTTCGAGAAAATCGTGTGAATTTGTAAAAATTTACTAATATGGCGAACTTAAGAATCGATACTGACACAATCTTAACTTTTCCGTGCCAATAAACATGCCAATATTGCATGTATGAGTGACACAAAAGCAATTTATTACAGTTTAGCAGAGTTACATTGCCAGTTTTTACTAGTATTTTATTTGTCATTCAATCTAACATAAACGTGTATTTTGATATACTACCTTTAATCAAAACTAAATCGTGAATTTGGTTAGTAAGACAGAAGTGGAGTATTTTCAGGCCACACCCTGTTTTCCATGGCGCTAAAACTTGTTGCCAATTAATGAGACGATCATCCAGAGAAAAGCAATGCTATTAGACGCAAGAAGAATGCCTACCATGTCTAGTTCACTTTCGTTGCCACTCAAACCTAGAAAGAACATTGAACAACTTTTTGCGAGGAAAAGTCGCATGAATGTGTAACAATTACCTAATCTGGCGATATCAGAGACGAGTATCGCGGACACAAATCTTTAACTTTTAACTCGGTAAGCTCCATACATGCCAATATATGCGATGAGAGCACAAAAAGCATATGTATATCAGTTAGAAGAACGACAATCCAGTTTACCTTTATTTGTCATTCAAACCTAAAAAACTCAATTTGAACCTACTTTCGAAAAAAATCGTGAATTGAAAAAAATGGCGCGTCAGTTTTCCGCATTTTCCCGTGTCTTAATACAACCATTGCCCCAAATTTGAGAGACACGATCACAAAAGCGCAACAACTGCTATGCAAGTAGAAGCTCATCTAGTTCAGCACTTTCAGTTTTGCCCAATTCACACAACCTAGATGAACTTCATGATTTTGGAACCATTCTTGGTATGAAGAATAATCGTCGGAGGATAAAAAAGTATAATTATAGAAGTCTGCAGCGAACCTTAAGATCGATACCGTAACCAGTGTCTTAAACTTTTCGGTGCTCCAAAACATTGACACACACATATATGTTATCGATGATGACAAAGAGAGACATATTTATCAGTTAGTACAGCTCACCAGTTTACCTTTTATTTGTCATTCAACCTAAAAACTCATTTTTGAACCTGACTTTTCCATGGAAAAATCGTGAATTTGATAAAATTGAGTATTTTCAGTCTGTTCGTGCGTATAACATTGCCAATAATTGGGACGATCACAAAAAGCAATGTTTCATTCAAAAGCTCATCTAGTTCACTTTCGTTGCCATTTCAAACCTAGAAAACTCATTTGAACCACTTTTCGAGAAAATCTGGGGGGGGGGGAATTTGTATAATGGGACTAATCTGGCGAACTTCGATCCGACACACTCTAACTTTCCCGTGTGCTCTAACATTGCCAATATTGGCTTGATGATGACAAAAGCAATTTATCAGTTAGCAGGCTCATACAGTACCTTTATTTGTCATTCAAACTAAAACACTATTTTAAAGGCGCATTTTTTTTTTTTTTCGAAAAATCGTGAATTGTAAAAATTGAGTATTTTCAGGTTTTCGTGCTGTAATGATTGCCAATATGGGACGATCGACAAAAAGCAATGCATCAGTAAGAAAGCTCATTCTAGTTCACTTTCGTGTAGCCATGTCAAACTAGATAAACTCATTTGAACCCTTTTTTCGAGAAAATCGTGAATTGGTAAAAATTACTATCTGGCGAACTTAAGATCGATACCGACACATGTTCTTAACTTTTCGAGTGCTCCACATGCCACTATATCGATGATGACAAAAAGCAATTAATCAGTTAGAGCTCATCCTGTTACTTATTTGTCATTCAAACCTAAACAAAATCATTTGAACTACTTTCGAAAAATCGTGGAATTTTAAAAATTAGTATTTCAGCTTTTTCCGTGCTATAAACATGCCAATGCTGGGACGATCACAAAAAACAATGCATCAGTAAGAAGCTCATCTAAATCAATTTCGTTTGTCATTCAAACCTAGAAAACTCATTTTGACCCTTTTTCGAGGTGAAATCGGATTGTAAAAAAATTTACAATCGGCGAACTTAAGACGATACCGGTGACACAATCCTTAACTTTTCCGTGCCCTAACCATTACATATTGCGAGGATGACAAAAAGCAATTTATCAGTTAGCAGCCACCAGGTTACCTTTATTTGTCATTCAAACCTAAAAAACCTTTGAACCCACTTTCGAAAAGATCGTGAATTTGTAAAAATGAGGATTTTCAGCTTTTCCGTGCTATAAAAAAAATTGCCAATGTTGGGGACGATCACAAAAAACAATGGCATCAGTAAGAAGCTCATCTAGTTCCACTTTCGTTTGTCATCAAAAAACCCAGAAAACTCATTTTGAACCCATTTTTTGGAAAAACGTGAATTTAAAATTTAAATCTGGCGAACTTTGATTCAACCACCAATCTTAAATTTTTGCTCAACATTGCCAAAATTTTTATGATGGGGAAAAAACAATTTTTAGTTAGCAGCTCATCCCGTTTAAACCTTTTTTTGTCAAATTAAACCCAAAAAATCATTTTGAACCCAATTTTTCCCCAAAAAATCGTGGGAAGGGAAAAAATTAATACTAAACTGGCGAACTTAAGATCGATACCGGGGCCCAAACTTAACTTTTTTCCCTGCTCAAAACATTGCCAATATTCGATGATAACAAAAAGCAATTTATCAGTTTTGCAGTCACCGTTTTTCCTTTTTTAAAATTTGCATTCAAACCTAATAAACTTATTTGAGCCCCATTTTTCGAAAAAAAACGTGAATTTTTATTTGGAATTGTAAAAATTGAGTATTTTCAGCCTTTCCATGCTATAACAATTTCCAATATTGGGGCGATCAAAAAAAGCCCTGTATCAGTAAGAAACTCATCTAGTTTACTTCGTTTGTCTTTAAACCTAGAAAATCATTTTTAACCAAAATTTTCGAGAAAATCGTGATTTTGTAAAAATTTTCTAATTGGGGAACTTTAAAATCGGTACCCAACAATCTAACTTTTCGTGCTAAAAAATTGCCCAAATTTTGATGATGACAAAAAACAAATTTTTCAGTTAGCAGCTCACCCGTTTACCTTTTTTTTGTCATTAAACCTAAAAAAAAACCCTTTTTAAAACCCACTTTTCGAAAAAAAAACTTGAATTTGTTAAAAATTTATATTTTTAGCCTTTTATTCTATAACATTCCCAATAGGGACGATCACAAAAAGCAAAAGCACAGTAGAAGGGTCATCCCGTTTTAATTTGTTTTTATTTAAAAAAGCCCATTTTTTTAACCCACTTTTCGAGAAAATTTGTGAATTTTAAAATTTACTAATCTGGGGAACTTAAAACGATACCCAACAACTTAACTTTTTCCGTGCTTAACGTTGTCAATTTTCGTTGATGACAAAAAAAGCAAATTTTTCAGTAGCAGCTAAACCAGTTTTATTAGTTTTTCATTCAAACCTAATAAACTCATTTTGAGCCCATTTTTTCGAAAAAATCGTATTTGTAAAAAATGAGATTTTCATTTTTGGCAAAAAATTGCCAATATTTTTGGGCGATCACAAAAACAATGTATCAGTAAGAAGCTCATTAGTTCCTTTGTTTTTTTTATTCAAAATAGAAACTCATTTTTAACCCCCCTTTTCAGAAAATCGTGATTTTGTAAAAAATTTACAATCTGGCGAAAATTAAGATCGAACCCGACACAATCTTAATTTTCCGTGCTTAAAAATTGCCAATATTTTGATGATGACAAAAAGCAATTTATCAGTTAGAGCTCATCCCGTTTACCTTTATTTGTCATTCAAAAAACCCAAAAAACCCATTTTGAACCCACTTTTTTGAAAAAATCGTGAATTTGTAAAAAAATTGAGTATTTTTTAGCCATTCATGCTATAACATTGCCAATATTGGGATGATCCAAAAAGAATGTATCAGTAAGAAGTCTCTAGTTCACTTTCGTTTGTCTTCAAACCCAAAAACTCATGTTTAACCCACTTTTTGAGAAAATCGTATTTGTAAAAAAATTAAAAAATCTGGCGACTTTAAAATCGTACCGACACAAATTCAACTTTTTCCCCTGCTTAAAAATTGCCAATATTTTTGATGATGACAAAAAGCAATTTATCAGTTCCCGCTCCCAGTTTAAACCTTTTTATTTGCCCTTCAAACCTAAAAAACTCATTTTTAACCCATTTTCGAAAAAAAAAACTTGAATTTGTAAAAATTGAGTATTTTCCCTTTTATTTTATAACATTTCCAAAATTGGACATCACAAAAAAGCAATGCATCAGTAAGAAGCTCATCCAGATTTTTTTTTCCCTT
>JANFPS010000568.1:0-12223 GCA_024703675.1 Drosophila nebulosa
GAAAACAATGGGTATAGAAACCGGTCCATGAAAGCCATGGCAAAACAGGTTAGGGAAAGGGCATTAGATACCTTCTTAAGGGGACTAAATGGCGATCTTTCGGATAGATTGAGTCTCGCTTAACCACACAATCTAAGACATGCTCTACAGCTTTGTTAGATGTTAGATAATAAGCGAGCCAGAAACAGCCCTGGTTACCGTGACATACGACCACCGTTAGGGCCCAAGCCACTGCAATATCAAAAAACCAGTCCACAGAATACTTAAATACAAGGTAAGCCTTCTGAGAGAGGAGGTCACCAATATAGTTTATGCAATAGACTGGGTAATATTGAATACCGTTACTTAAACTATTATCAAATACGAAGTTTAAATTTATTGAAGGCATTATGGAAAACGGGCCCAATTTTTGTGAATATCGAGAAACTAATAGAATTTGCAGAAGTAAATTTGGCATCAAATGGCAAAGAACTATTGTACATTGTTAACATCCCTCGAATTATTAATGAAAATTCTAAAACCACTTTAAACAACAAAGTAATTGAAGAATTAGATCATAAGTACATTTTGAAATGTCATAACGAATATTTTGGGTTAGTTAAATCTTGTAAGGAACATAATGATAAGTCTCTATGTAAACTGGAAGATTTGGTAAATTTAAATAAAAGCAATTGCATGGGAGCTTATCTACAGAGAAGAAGACCTCAATGCATCCTCACGAACAGCCAACACGTCAAGAATCATGAAGAAATACTACAAGGAGTAATTCTGCTCAACGATTTCCATGGAGATGTCAATGTAAACTGAAAAACTTTAAATCTTCAAGGCACGTTCGTGATCCAAGCTCAGAATTCTACGATAACAATGGTATGTAATGAAGACCGCCCAAAGGTGCAAGTACTACCCCCATTACTACAACTTCTACCGGACAAACACCGTGAAGAGGTTGTACTTTCATAGGAAATGATGAATGAACTCCATATCAATAACACCGATCATCTGGAGAAAATTCATACGAAGAATGTTCTGATGTCATCATCAAACTGGGTAATATTCCTTATTTTGGCAGCCATAGCATTAATGTATTGCATCATCAAAAGACGTTGCAACACACTTACTCGAAACACACCAGATTCTGAGGCCCCAATAGCCACATATCAATTCATCGTAGCGTCCGCGGACGTCCGCATTTAAGACGGGGAGAGTTAACAACCGGCTTTGTCAAACATCTCTTTGACGCAGTCTACGCCGCCTACTAGAGGAAATCTACTAGAAGAAATCATAAACATTTATGATCAATAAGTACGCAGTAGTAAAAACTCAATACCGACACTTGAGAGGAAGTATCAAGTTCGGTACAAACAAGCAGGTACCCCAAAAATCACGCCACCAGAAGTCCAGAAATAAACAACGATCGATTTTTGGACATAAACAATAAAAAGGGTCCCACACATCATTTGGACCCTTGGACTCAGCCAGCGTCACCGCCAGCGTCACCGCCAGCGCCGACGCACCAAACTGAGGCTTTCCTCCACTCCAACTCCAATAGGTGTCCAGTATAACTTCTTGTAAAATTCAAAGTTAATAAACATTGTTTTTATTTTCTGAAGTTAAAGAAGATTCTTTGTTAATTTATATTTATATAAGTGACGGATGGGTCGTAGCTCGTGGGAGTGCTGAGTACTTTTATACATCACATATAGCATAAGAATAATCGACATACTGTGCATCCGAAGGCCGCGTCATAATCAAGCGCAGCCAATATCCAACAGTGCGTCTAAGCACAACTCAACACATCACAATACATAACAACCGCTGCTACGGTCGCCATTACCAAGGCAGCTTTAGAGGTCTTTGGACAAAGAAGTGAAGTGCTGGAGGGTTTCCAATTTTTTCGCAATTTATTGCCTAAACCTAAATTAATGGTGGTTTCCTTCGATTTCGCTAACACGGTCAAACTGTCCCAATTCATAGGAAGCTCGCCCGTCCTCATCATTAAATACACATCCTTCAGCCTTGGGGATACTAAAAAGAAAGATTAGCAATTTAACGCTTATGTGTATGGCTGGTGTCATTTTCAATATAATTCTGTATAGGCAACGGACAGAGACTGGCCACTGCACTTTTTACTATCCCATTAATTAAATAATCTGATCCAGAATGTGTCTCTAAAACTCTTCCTCGTGACAGTTCATGAGAGGGAAATTGTTTATCCTTTATTAAAACCATGCATTCGATGTGTAGGTTTGGTCTTGTCGTGAGAAATATTTAAAATGCCATCTATTCCGGAATTACTGTGAATTATATTGGCAATTCCTCCAACGGTCCGCTATCATTTCGGGTACAGAAGCTGATAAAGGCGCATCACCATCAAAAAGTGACCGGTCTTAAGACCAGTAGATCCTCAGGGTCATTCGACAAGGGGCATAGAGGTCTGGAATTTAGACGATATTCTATCTGCTTTAACACGGCTCAAATTATTCAAACATAAGAATTTGTTTTCTGATAGTTAATTTTAGACGATACTTCATAGTTTTCACTCCGGCCTCTAACAATACACTGGTGGTTCGATGGAAAGTTCAAATGCCTAGTGATGCTTCTCAGCCAAAATGTAGATACAATGAGTTTTGTAATACAAGTGCTATATGCCAATTTATTGGCTTGCAATTTTTTAATTTACCAATGAAGTGGTATTGCAATCGCTTTTAATATCGGTGCAAAGTCTGTGAATGAATCTGTACAGGGCTTCAATAAAGGCATCCGAGGACAGATTCCAATCAGGTTCTAAATGAATGCTTTCGTCATTAGGTAAATGAACACAGCATCATATCCGCTATCTGCGCTACACGTCCTCTTCTCCACGCCGCCGAAACATTCAGATTTCCAAAATTTTGTTGATTCGGTTTGAAACAAATACCTTCCAATAAGACGCTCCTCTACGGATCCAATTAAAATCTGACCAGAAAAAAGTATTGGAACAGGTAATATTATTTCTCAAGTTATCTCTTAGATAATTACAAATTTTGGTAGCTTCATGTGCAATATATAACTATGCCCGCGGTTAGTTCTAGTATTAACTGGTATTACCTTCCTGTTGTCAGCTTCGGTTGGAACTCGCAGGTGTGCAGCTACTCCATAAGCTAGAGCAGAAACGTCGCACAAGATGTGCAACTCTGACACTCCGACTGGTGTTTCCCATGAAGCATGTCTTCGTATCTGGATATTTCCGATACTTGATAACTCTTTTAACAATTTTTGACATTCTTTTCGTAATGAGCAACCATCCAAAAGGATCAAAAAACAATGCAATGACATTTAGAATTTTTCTCTTTGTGGGTGAATTTATCGGAGATATAAAATTTAAAGTGAAGCGAAATTCATATTTAATGGTACAGACCGAAGGTGGAAATGACAACTTCACCTTAAAGGAATTTGCTTGGTTCTCGATGTTCCTCTGGTATGTTTTCTAAAACTTATATATGCATATTATCGTGATAATACTGTGATACGTGACGTCTTTCGGAATATTGATACATCGGGTGCCTTTTCCACATTCGCCGTAAATACTTATTTTTAAGTCTCGCCTGAAGATCCGCATGTAATTTGGGGTCTAGCCACTAGAATTTCGTTGAGGGGACTTTCCTTTAGTTGTTTGAATCCATCGAAGACAAATTGCACCTTCGTAGTTTCCTTTGGATGATGCAGTGACCCAATTTCAAATATTCGTTGATGGTCTAAAGGTCTTTAATTCCAATGAATCAATATCCATTTGAGCCGACAAGGAAGATATTTTCCCGAGGAACGGCGTCTATGCGTTTTGGCGAAGAATTCCTAGCACCAACTTTCCTCCAGCGAAAGCCCACGAGGTTATTCATCGAAATGTTCTAGCTCCCAAAATTAACACATACATACCGTTATTGTTTGCGATATAGCATTATCAGCACCTATTTTCATCCTTCAGATATGTTTGTGGGATTCCCGGGTAGGCATTCCCGATATCCCTCTGTGTACCTCTTCTAAGATTGGAGTATCGTAGATATCATTGCCATGCAGTACGTCGACTCCTTACGAAAGAAAAAACTTGAAATCGGCCAGCTGTAAGCCTTTCAGATATCTCCAGTCTTCATATGGTAGACACTTGTATAGATGCAAATACAAAGCATTCGATTTTGATATTCAATATCGCGAAGGCAAACGTATGGCCCATGTAGATTTTCTGTCAAGGAATCCTTTGCCTGATAAGAAAAAAGAGAATCAAAATAAAGTTGTAGAAAAACATGTACAGTTGAAGGAAATTACTGAAAATTGGATTCAATCCGAACTACAACATGATCAGTATATTTTGCAAACAATTAACAAGTTGAGTGAGAGTGAACTTTCTAAAGATTTAGCTGCAACCTATGAGATGAGGGGCTAAGGTGCTTTACAAAAAAATTCAAAAAGAAATTGTAGGACTCGTTGTTTGCCAGTCATTCCTAGAACCTTTAGATGGTCTGTAATAAATCAAGTACATGAATCGATCTTACACTTAGGTTGGGAAAAAATCTATTAACTATAAAGTGGACGAGCATTACTGGTTTACGGGAATGGCGAAAGTTTGTAGAGAATTGCATCACTTGTAGGGTGACAAAATCAGCGCCCGGAAAATTTCAATTTGGGAACTGCATTCGATTCCGAAGATTAGCAAAACTTTGCATATAGATATCACGGGAAAACTAAGTGGGAAGAACGATCGTAAAGAGTATGTCATTGTTCAAATCGATGGTTTTACAAAATATGTTTATTTGTACCACATTCATAAGCTTGACGCAGTTAGTTAAAGTCATCGATTGCGCTTTTTGGAGTACCTGCTCGATTAGTGGCTGATCAAGGCCAGAATTTTTAAACGGGACTAAAATTTTGGGGTCGAATTCTGTGCTTCTCAGAAAATTGAGCTTCACCTGATAGCGACAGGTGCTTAGCCGGCAAAGGGAAACAAATCGAAAGAGTGATGAGCACTTTAAAAAATCGATTAACTATCGTTAAATCCAGTCAGCGTTCATGGCAAGATGCTATAGGGGACGTTCAATTAGCATTAATTTGTACAGTTAATCGAGCTAGCCGGGCAAATGGACAAATCGAAAGAGTGATGAGCACTTTAAAAAATCGATTAACTATCGTTTAAGTCCAGTCGGGCGTCATGGCAAGATGCTATAGGGACGTTCAATTAGCATTAATTGAAACAGTTAATCGAGTTACAAAATCGAATCCGTTAGAATTTTTAATCGGTAAGAGTGCTCGACCATTGGGATTAGTTCCCATTGATGAGATGAAAACAGCGATAGACTTAAATGAACAAAGATCTCACGCTACAAGAAATATGGACAATGCAGCAAGCTATGACAAATTTAGATTTGATAAAGACAAGGCAAAAATTGTCAGATTCAGTAAGGGAGATTATGTTCTGATCAAAAATAGTGAGCGAAAAACAGGCTAATTTTGGACCCTAAGTTTCGTGGACCTTTTATGGTCATAGAGTATAAGAAGGCGATAGATATACGTTGAAGTCCATGTCAAATAAAAGAAGTATAAGTACCCCACATGATAGTTACGGACAATGCCAGAGGTGCAGGTACCAAGCGAGCTGGATATCGACGGTGATGAGTTTGATTTATCTGGTGAAACAGACCGTAATGGCACAGTTGGAAGAGGACTGCGGGGGAAACGGGTGAAAACAGACCGTATGGAAACAGTTGGAAAGGACTGAGAAAAAAGGGTTTAAGGGTTGAAAAACAGATCGTATGGTTTAGTGAATGAGGCACTAGGGGAATGATGTTTTTAGAAAGAGTATTGTTGTCGATGCTACGTGGTGGTACCTTGCCGTGGATTCTTGAAACGTAAATGAGAACATAAAGAAAAAAAAAATGTTTTGTAAAAATAAAAGCGAAAATGTTGTTTGACAAGAACGAAAAAAGTGGAGGTTATAAAAAAAAGATAAAAAATATTGAAAACATTTAATGTTTAATAATTTTAAAAGAAATATGAACAAAAACGAATGTTGAAATAGGCAAGTAGAAAAATATGAAATAAGAATTTTTAGTTACGAAATATGTTATAGCCAATAAGAGATTTTGAATTAACATTAAACTGGATTTGTCAAACTGCATAAAACAGAATGTTTTTGGTTCAATTAGTTAAAACAAAGATGTGAAAATAATGTCTGTAAAAGTGGCTTATACTTCTGCTACACGAGGACGTCTAATTTGTCAGGATGACCGTTTCGGAGATTGAATTAGGCATTTCTAATAATTTCAATTCTGTGCCTACTGTTAAGGCGAATTGATCAGTGTTAAGTAATGAATATCATGACTGATGTAGAACTGTTTAACACTAGATATGTGCGATGACTGTCATAGGCTGTCATCGAGCGTGGCTCGGTGTGCGGTTGAGAGAATTCAGTTCTTTTCCTTTTGGAAATTCAACCTGAAAGCACGTCGAGACTCGCTGCACAAACCTAGTGACAAAAACGGAAGCCAATAATGGAATCAAACGAATCCCTGAAATTCTCAACTCGCCGATATATATATATATATAAATGAAACCCGTTTTTCCTTTGGTCACGGCATCACGCGTGAATGTCTGGACCCATTTCACTAATTCTCTTTTTTTGTATTTGTTATTATTAGGAGAAGGTTCTTACGGAAAAAAATATTAAGAAAATCTCGCAGAAATATGGAAAAATGTACATTTAATTTTGCATACTTTAAAAAACGCGAGTAACAAATGTCAATGTCATTCACAGGCATAGATTATATTGATGAAAGAGCAACGTTTGTTTTGCTGTCCATCAACGTTTGTTTTATTGTTGTTTGCTAATTTTATATTCTGGCTGCCATCTTGAATACACGTTTTTGAGGACAGGCAGAAGAATTATCCACTTTAAAGTTATCTTTACTTGATATTGGCGTATCGCCATTCGTTTATAATTGTTAAATTATGACACATGATATTGGCAGAGAATCCTTATGGGAAAGCCATTGAATAAAAAAAAGTGAAGTGAAGTGTTTTTTTTATCCCTGGTAATTTTCCCGCTTCATATTGATTTTTTTTTTAACTTTTGATGATTACACCAAAAATAAAAATTTGGGGATACATTTTTTATAAAAGAAAAGGGAAAGAAGGTTTTTTATTTTAAATTGGATTTTTTTTTTTTAAAAATGCCCCAACCAAAGTAAAAAGCTTTGGCCGAAAAACCCCGAAAACGGCAAAATCCAAAAAAAATCAAAGAAAGAGCAACGCAAGCCCCCAAATGACTTTTAAAAGGAATCCCATATCAAATAAAATTTGTGTTTTTGAGGAAATTTTTTTTGGCTGAATTAAAAAGTTTTTTTCAGGGTGAAGGAAAAAGGCGATAAGTTAAAATACATTAAAGAAAGTTTTTGATTACCAAAATTAAGAGGTTAAATTTTTTGAGTAAGCAAAGCAAATTTATCTGGAAGCATCATTTAAAAAAGTATGGCACGAGGATCCCAAAAAAGGGGGAAAGGGATTGTGAAAACGGACAAAAATTTGGGCCCTTTGTATATTTTTGGAAGAGCCCGAGCGAAGCTATGGGCCCCCAAACGTCTTTCAAGATTTGGGCAAAAAAAATACTATGGGCAAATTTGGGGGAAATTGCACGGGAAAGGGTTTGGCTCGTGGCCCCTGGGAAAATTGGTCTTACGTCGTTGGAAAACCCCGCAAGATGTTTCGTGGTAAGCAAAAATCACCGTAAGATCACGACCAAAAATAAGAGCTAAGGAAATTTTTGGAGCGGGGGCTTCAATTTTGCGGTCCGTTTGATACCAAAAGCCTTGGAGGAAACAGATAGTTTTTTTACATTCATCGATGAAAAGGTCCCCGTCCCTTTATTTTTATATTTTCCCGAAAGGGGGGAAAGGAGAAGTAAATTTTGGGAAAATTTTGTCGAGTATAAAAGATGGCAAAAGCGGAATGGACTATTGCGGGACTTTACGTACCATTAAAACCCGCAGCAGAGAGAGTTAAAAAAGAAAAATTTTGGGGGAGTGTCAAGATGCTTTCTTACCCGTTTTGGGCTACATCAATCTCTTTGGGCTGAGGCAGGTTTTTTCAGTGCTTATCTTCGGAACGGGTTCACCAACTCGGGGTCCTGGGTTAAACATAAATCCAAAGGACGCATGGAAGGTAAGAAAATATCAATAAGCCGTTTGAAATTTTTTTGGGTCCCATTGCCCGTTTGGGCCCCGGACAAACACATCCCTAAGGGGAAGGGTTTTATCCAAAGGAAAAAAAATACCGAATGGTTGGTTTTTTTTCCCCGAAATGTGAAAGGAAACGGTTGTATAAAAACAAAAACCAGGAAAGGGTCGTTAGAAGCGTTTCGTTTTGTTTCGACGAGCTTTTTTTGGAAATTTGATGCCCGAATGCAAAATATTTTTCCAAATTTGTTTTTTGGTAGCAGTCACTCGCAGCAGACCCTTTTAAGCAGAAACAGACAAAGTTTTGTACGGGAGGCCCGCGAGAAGGGGAGCAGTAGAAAAAGGATTTGGAAGGGCCCATTTTGGAACAAAAAAATGGCAAAAAATTTTTGGGGTTTTGGACAACGTTTTGGGACCCGGCAGGCCGAGTAATTGGGAACGGGGAAAGGCTTGGCAGCCCAAAAAAATGCAGTTAACCCATTTTAGTAAAGCGTTTTTTAAGTAGAAAGTGGCCCAAAAAATTTTTTGCCCAGCGCTATAAAAGGGAAACTACAATGAAAATACCCCTGGGGTGTCGTTTGGGGAATTTTTTTTTCTTTTATTTTGGGTCCTAGCACGCAGTTAAAATTGTATCAAACAACCAAATTTCATGTACCCGGGATTATTTTAACAGTGTTTTTTTGTGGGTACAGAAACATAAGGACCCCAAAAAAGGATCCCAACCGGGAAGAAAAAACCCAATTTTTTTTCTGTTGAAAAAGGGCGTTATATGGCCAGTTTTGGACGGGAGTGGAACTCCAAACTCATGATTTTTGGGCCGAGCTAAGGGTTTTTTTCCATCCCTTGGGGAAAATGAACGATGTCCTGGCGGCCCGATATCAGGGAAAATTTTGGAGAGAAAGGGGAGTTTTGCCTTAGCAGAAACCGGGGCCGGGTTTACATGGGCATTTTCTACAGCGTGAAAAAAAAAAAAAAATTTTTTATTGAAATTGCGTCGTTTAATTATCAAAATTGGGTTGCGGAGAAAAGAAAACATCAAAACCGATTTTGTTTTGGCGAAAAAACCTGCGCGCAGCAATTGGCTAAGCCCCCCGGTACTCCATTAAAGGACAAACCCTTTAGATTCTTTTGGGGCCAGATAAAATTTATGGCCAGATTTTTTTTTAAAAGTAAAAATCTACAAATGAGATGATAGTAATATACTGACAAAGAATCTTCCAAAGAAGAAGCATGTAAAATTTAAAAACCAAAAATTTTTAAGTTTTAAGAAAAATTTTTGGTGGCCCTTACTTGAATAAATGCATGCATATCACACACATTTGGGTATGGGATATAGGTTTTTTTTGTGAAACTCCCCTCACGAGATGTGTAATAGAGAGAAACCCGACCCCGATGAGAGAAAAAAAAGGAAGTCAGTCGCATTCTTTTATCTTAAAATTTTTAAACAATAAAAATTTTGGGCCTCATGTTTTGTATGAATAGGGTGTTTTATAGAAATTTCGTGAAAGTCAAATTTTTCCCAACCTTTGGGGGGTCCCTAAAAGTCTTTAAAATTTTCGTAAGATTTTTTTAAGGGTTTTTGGGGGGTTTTCTTCTTGTTAAATTTTCGAGTCTATACTTTTTGGGCTTTTTACTATTTTTTTTCCCAATGGGCAAAATCGGGGTTTCCCTCTCTAAAGGGGGGTCCAAACATTCTATTTTTTAAAAGGGTTTTTTCTTCTATTTCTTAAATATTTTAAAAAAAAAATGAAATATTTTCCTAATTTCTTTTTCATCATTTTTTTTGGGGTTTTTTCCCGGGGGGGTTTAGAAAAGCTCTGCGTATAAACATGCCCGCCTTTTAAATTTAAAAAATTTTTTGGATTTTAAAAGGTTTTTTTCTTTTGGGAAAAAGTTGGTTGGGTGCAAGGAAAATGTTTTTTTTTAATCAAATGCTCCTTCAATCATTTTTAATTTTGGAATTTTTCCAAAAGGGGGTTTTAAAATTAAAAAAGTTTTTCCGGGCCATTGTATTTTTTGAAGATCCTTTTTTTTTATTGTTGAAGGTAGTCCCAACCCTTCTTCTTCCGTTTTTATCCGGGGCATTTAAAAAAATTTAAAAATTTTGTTAAAAAAAGGAGTATTTGGGAAAATTGTTTTTTTGCTTTTATATGGGATTTTTTTTGTTAGAGACGGATTTTTTTAAATTTTGGGGGTAAAAAGGATTTTCCACCTTTTTTTGGTTTTTGGCTTGATTTGATTTTATGTTTTTCAGTTTTCTGGGTTTTCCCCTTTTTCGTTTTAACCGGATACTTTTCTGGCCCAATCGAGGGGGGGTGGGGAAATGGTTGGAATTCCCCCCCCGGCCCGGGTTTTACGGGTAAAGGGAAAGGTGAGGAATTTTCGGGAAAAAAATTTTTTTTAGATTTTGTTTTTTTTTTTCCCAAAGGGTTTCCCCTGCCCGCCCGCCCTTTTTTTTTTTTTTGCAGATTTAAAATTTATTGAAAAAAAGTTACATGCATTGTTTTTTTCCTTATTGATTTAAGTCGAAAGAAATTATATTCCCCCCGTACTCAAGTTTTAAAGTACATGAATTTTACTGTATGAAAATAATCGAATTTAAAGGTTTTTTTTGAAAAAAACCCGGCTTTTTTACCAATAACTCAAAAAAAAAATCTATTAGGTAATTTTTGTTTAAAAAGATTAGTTTTTATTGGGGTGGGCTTCGGGGGAGTTCTACGGCCATTTTTTTTTTTAGTGGGGTTTTTTTTGGGCTCTCTGGGTTTTTTTACCGTTAGTTTTGGCGTAAAAAATTTTTTTATGTTGTTTTAAAAAAAAAAATTTGAGCTTGTAGTATTCAAACACTTACAGGATCAATTAAATATTTGGGAAAAGGGCCCCATACAAAAACTGTTTTTTTTGGATTTTCGCTCACTAAACCCCGAAAATTTTAAAAAGTCCCCCCAAAACATCATTTTTATTTCGAAAAATCTGCTTTTTTCTGGGGTTTTGTCCCAAAATTTTCTTTATGTCGGATCGGAAATTTTTTAGTTAAAAATTTATTATTTTTAGGGAACACACGGTTAAAAAACGGGGACTTTTTTTTTTTGAATGAAAACCCCTTTAAAAATTAAAAATACAAAAAATTTCTTATTTGTATTGGGGTTTTTATTCTTAATTTTTAAGCCCTTCAGGGCATGATCGATATTTTTGCAAAATTTTTTGGCCCGGGTTTTAAATTTTTCAATTGCGTTCTCAAACGCTTTTTTAAATTTTTTGGGGAAAATTATTATCGCAAGGGTATGCTTAGAAAAAAACGGAAAAAAATTTGGCCCTTTTTTTTTAATTTTTAGTTTGCGTTTCCCCGCCGTTTTTGCTTGTTACAATTTCTATAACCCATAGCAATAAATAATACATGTAGAATAAGGAAAGACAAAAAAACAATAAGATACAAGTAAAATACCCCCATGATCCACTTAATACTGTTGCAAATTTCTAATCACATAGCAAAAAGTAATACATGTATAAAAAGGAATAACAATAAGATTACCCATATGAAAACAAAAAGATCCAAACAAAACAATTTAAAAAAATTTTGAGTTTTGTTCAAAAACAAGCATCGTGTGGGAATTTCAAAATTCAGAAGTAGATTAAAAGCAAAAAAAAACCACAAAAAACCCCAAAAAACAAAAAAAATTAAAGTGCCCAAAAAAAACAAACCCAAATTTAAAAAGTCAAGTGCACAGCCTTTAAAAAAAGCAAGTAATCAAAGCAAATGATTATACACTCGAGGGAAATAAAACGCTGGCTTGGAAAGTCTTTTGCATTGCCAAAAAAATGGGAGGGAACGCTGCTAGATGACAAAAAAGTTTCGGAAAAGCTAGTTTAGGTGAAAAACAAAAAGAGTTCTAAACAAAAATTTTAAAACCCTTTTTCACATGAAGAAAAAAAGTTATGATGCAAAAAGCCGGAAAATTTAAGCACAAAAATGGTTTTGGGAAATGAAGATTTCTTTTTCACAATTTTTTTTCAACACAAAAAAATTT